>APFE031567599.1:5104-37531 GCA_000404065.3 Pinus taeda | reverse complement strand
ATTCTTTCTTTATGGATGCAATATAACTTTCATTGTTCCCTGTCATTAAAAGATCATCTACATATACCACACGATATTCAACTGTTTTGCCAACTTTCTTGACAAATAAAGTTGCATCATCAAGATCAAAATGATTGAAGTTGAGTTTCAGAAGATGCTCAGTTAGCTTTTCATACCAGGCTCGTGGTGCTTGTTTGAGGCCATACAAGGACTTCACAAGTTTGCATACTTTTATGTTCATGTCCTTTCACAAAATCTTACATGTTGGGCATAAAATTCTATTATTAGATCTATAAGAAAGCAGTTTTTACTCATTTTGATGGATTGTCCTCCGTTCTGAGCTGCTAGCAAAGAGTTCAGATGGTAGCATTTTTTTGTGGGGGAAAATTTCCCTTATGATCTTCTTCTGTGCAAAATTTTGCCACAGAGCCATAGCTTTGTGCTTGTAGTGAGCTTCAAGCTTTTATATTGTTTTTGTAGACCCACTTGCAGCAATCGGGTTTTTGCTTCCAAATGGAGGATAAACAGCTCCAAGTGTCGTTCTTTATGAGGGCATCATACTCCTTTTGCATTGCTTCTTTCCATTCATCATGAGAACCAGCTTGTTTAAAGGAAGTTGGTTCAAATCTGTAGACAAGTTCAATTCACAATCATAAGAAACATCCATATCAACAGGTGAATTAGAGTCATCTACATCACCTCCATTTTGTCGGTTTGAATTTCTGGTTCCTTTTTTTCCAATTTCATCAGGATGAACACTTTCAAGTGTCTTTGTCAGCCACTTTGGGGGACCTTTCTGAGATGGTCCAGGCTGCTCTGTTGATTGAGTTGGGACTGAATCAAGATTCAGTCTCCCAATTCTATCAATTACATCACTTAAAGCATCATCCGTTGTTGGAGTTTCATTCGGGGGAGAGTGTTCTTCAGAAGAATATTCCACATGTTGATCTAGAGTAGAAATCCCCCCTTCAAGATGTGGAATTTGATTATCAAATTCTTGAAATGATTTTGTTTTTGCGAATCTATCCAAGCGATCAATTTGCCCGCTCAACAACATTGTCAGTTTTGGATGATTCAAGGAAAATTACATCTCTAGATACAAAAAATTTCTTATTTACTTCATCATAGAGGCGGTATGCTTTGGAGGTGTTTGAGTACCCCAGGAAGATACACTTACGACTTCTAGCACCAAGTTTGTTTCTATGTACCTTTGGTATCAAAGCATAACAGGTGGAACCAAAAATCCTGAGATGTTTTACCGAAGGAACATTTCCATACCACAATTCATGAGGAGTCCTGTTTCTTATAACACTAGATGGACATCTATTCTTTATATATGCAGCACATAGAACGGCATCAGCCCAAAACATTATCTTTACATTTTTGAAAAAAACATTGATCGTACCATATTCAAGATTGTTCTATTCATTGTTTCAGCTACACCATTCTGTTGGGGATTATAAGGCACAGTTGTTTGATGTTTAATCCCATGTTGGCGAAGATAGTGTTCAAATTCATTTGATGTATATTCTTTTCCATTATCAGTGCGAATAGACCCAATATGAGATTGTGCATCATTTTCAATCCATTTATGAAAATTCTTGAATGTTAGGAAAGCATCAGATTCGTTCTTCAATAAATAAACCCAACACATTCTGATGTAGTCATCAATAAATGTCATGATATATTTATTTCCATTTGCAGAAGGAACAGGCATTGGACCACATAAATCTGAATGAATGAGTTCAAGTTTTCTATGTGCTCTTGAATGTGAATCATGAAAAGATTGTTTGCTATGCTTTCCTAGGATGCAAGCATCACATTGCTTAAGTTTCCTAGGAATTGTAGGCAAACCAGCAACACCAATTTTTTTTAACAAGCGGAGACTGTCATAGTTCAAATGTCCAAATCTAGCATGCCATAATAAACTTGATGGAAGTGTACCTTCTTCATGATGAGAATTGTATGAGAAATGTTGTGCATGAGCAGATGTTCCTTGTAGCTTGAGAAGCCTTTCTTCTTTTATTCCCCTCATGACAAGTGAGTGGTTAGATGCTTTTCTTACCTCAAGCTTGCCATCAAACATATGAATGGAGTGACCTTGCTGGTGGATGTGGACCAAGGACAGCAAGTTTCTCTTGAGCTATGGGAGATATAAAACATGATCCAGAAGAAAGTCTGGAAGACCAGGCAGTTTAAGCCTGATTGTGCCAAGCCCTGAAGGCTTGATTTTTGATTGATCTGCAAAGTATACTGCTCCATCAACATTGTCAGTGAAATATTCAAAAAAATATTTTCGATGAGACATGTGGCAGGTTGCTCCTGAATCAAGCAAACAATCATTTTTCCATGAAGCGAGGCATTAAACAAATCTTAATTTACCCGAAAGTTACATTGTGCCTCAACATAGTGAGCGGATTCAGGTGCTTTACCTTTGTCTGTATCATCAGTTTTACCTTTCTGTTGGTTTCTTTTCTGCTCAATTTTGTCCCATGGTAACTTGCATGTAGAGGCATCATGTGATCCATTTATTTTGCAACGAATACAGTGTAAATCTGCCTTTTGTCCTTGAGAATGTCTGCCCCCGCTGCCTCTGAAATATCTTCCTCTTCCTCTTTGTCCACCTCTTCCTCTTGTAGAATCTTGAGCTCTTCGATAACATTTAACGAAATTTAACCAATTTCCTTTGGACTCTTGGCATTCAACCATTGGCATTGGACTCTAAGCACTCGACCGTTGACATTACACCATCAACATTGGACCAGTAAACCTGCATTTCATGTGACTATCGACTTTGGTTTTGATGAATATGTATATTTGTTTTGTAAAAGTTTTATTTTTAATATTTTATTGGAAGTTAGGGAATTATTGTCATGGAGTAATAATGTGTAAAAAGATGTCTTTTGTAATATTTGGAGTAATAAGGAGCTTTTGTTTTTGTAGTTTTTTGTAATATTTGGAGAGATAAGGTGTAATTTTGAAATTTGAAACTTTGGGATGGTCAAATTGTAACTCGAAGTAAGTTTTAGTTTGACAGGGGGTTAGAGTCAAAAAATAAAAAGTTGCAAGAGCATAATTGTAAATAGTCAAATTTTGAAAGTTTTCAATGTAAATTCTTAACAGAAATTGACTAGAGCCAAGTGTAAGTCTCAGCCATTTTTCTCGTTCAACGACTATACAAGGGTCAAGGTCAAGCCCCAATAGATCATTTTTGCTTGGCATGTTTTGTGTGACGTGTTGCTCATCTTTTTCCTGTGTTTGATTCTTTTTGGTGCAAAGCTTCAAAAATACACTATCGAAGTTAATTAATTTGTTCTTTGATTCTGATAAGTTTGAAGGGGTAAAATCATACAAGACATGGAAACATCTGATTGAAAGCACCCTAATATGTGATGGTGTTATTAAACCTAATAAACCCACAAATGTAACTTCATTTGCAAAATGGGAAGTTAAAAATTCCAAGGCACTAGCTCTTATAAAGTCTTCAGTAACTGTTGAAATGTACATACATATTGAAAATGCCTTAGATGCATGGTTTGTTTTATGTACTTTCAAAGATCTATTTGATACACAAATTGAATAAAAAAAGGTTGACATACAACTTAAGTTGCTTCAACAAAAACTAACTGAAGGAGGAGATGTCCTTGAGTATATCTCCAGGCTTCAAAATATTAGACAAGAAATAGTAAAAGTTGGATTTCAAATAGTAGATGACAATTCTATGACCACAATTCTCATTATTGGATTGCCTTCTTCTTACACACATTTTTTGGAAACTCTACAATTGAAAGGAAAGTTGGACAAATTAAAGTTTGATGAGATGAGTGAAATATTGGCTCAACACGACAAGACCTTTGGAAAAAAGAAATGAGGGGAAGATTTCTTCTTGATAGAGGCTAGCATGATTAAATCATCAACTGATAGTTCTAGAGGCAAAGGAAGAGGACATTTCAATCAACATCCAGTAGCACATAGTGGATAAGTTCGTGGACGAAGTCTAAGAAGAGGAAACTTCCAAGGAAGAGGCCAAATTCAAGCCATAGGCAACAATCAAGGAAGAGGCCAAGGTCAAGGCAAACAGAAAACTCAAAGTAGAGGTCAAAGCAGAGGCAAAGGACAATATTAAGGAAGAGGCAAAGATTTGAATCAAATTGTCTTTAGAATATGTAACGGAGTGGACCATTTTTAAGAAGATTGTAGAACTTCCATTGATAAAATTCCAAATTTCCATCAAAATATAGCTCAATTTGCCAATGATCAAGATAATGATGGTTTAGAATATGTCTTCACATCAGGTCAAAGCTCAGAATGAACATCATTAGTTTCCAATTTTCTTAAAAGTGATTATGAAGATGCATGGATTTTAGATACATGAGTAACTCAAAACATGACTTTTCAACGAGACTTCTTTTGGAACATCCAACCATTCCACCCTAGTTCAATATTTCTTGTTAATGATAGAAAACATACTCCTTATGGAAAAGGTGTCGTTAAATTTTATCTTCCTAAAATCAAAGAAAGATTTATTTCAAATGTATGGTATGTACCCATCTTTAAAAATAATTTGTTGTCTTCAGTCTCGATCTAACAAGTATGACATCAGGTGGTTTTGGAGGATGTCCTAGTTAAGATTAATTCAATCAAACAGAGCATGAAAACAATGATGTTAGGGTATGAGGATGGAAAATTGTTAAGGATGAAAGGAACAGTTATTCCAAGGAATTCTAACTTTGTAGGGGAATCAAGCACAAACATTACACCTATCAGATTATGGCATGTGAGATATGGACTCCTTAGAGCCCCTAGACTCCTGAAAGTCTGCAAGCACTTGTGATTCACCCATTAAATCCATTATTCGATCCTATTGTGATATCTTCTGAACATCATTATAGTCTGTACAAGCATCCTGGTATTGCTTTGGAGTTGTCTCCTCATACATATCGAGTTCCTCGTCACCAATTGTTTCCATCTATGGAGTCATAAGGTGAAATCCCAGTCTCCTCTCTGAGTCATTTGAAAGTTTCCTCTATCCATATTCCTCACATCGATGATGAAAAAGGGTATGAATTTCCTCTAGAAGGCTTTCCTTATATAGAAAGAGCCCCATCTCTCACCTATTCTGAAACTAGTGGACCCATGTTGTCACATGGTTGTACCACTTTAGCTCAGTTAGTCTCAGATACTCCAAATGCCTCATCATTGTATCAAAACCCTATTTGGTATTCCAATGCAATGCCTACATTAGGTTTGTTCATTTTCAATACAACCTCTCAAACTACTGTACAAACTATAGTCAACTCAGTTCCTGTTCAACCTGCCATTCCATCACAACCTATTTCGTCATTTCAACCAACTCTTCTGGTTCAATTGACTATTTCAGGCTAGGTCTCGGTAATTTCTTCTACCCCTCCATCATGTGGATAGACTGTTCCACCACCTGGGGGAAAAGATCTGAATTATCCTTTTGTGTCAAATGAAACCAATCTGAGTGGATTACATACTCACATGGTTGGAGTTAATCAACCTTATTATGGTGTTATTCCTAACCCTGTTGGTCTGTTCAAGTTAGGTAAGATCCAATATTAGTAGCCCTATATGGCTCACTTTCCACTCCAACCGGCTTATGTCCCATATGGTTCACAGGCCTTGGTTAATCCATCTTACATTCCTAAAGCTGGAGCTTATGTCCAACCTGGTCAATCTTCCATTCGGAATATGGCCAGATCCAATTTTGGAATTATCAATACCCTCAAGGTATAACCCAAGGAACTATCCAGCTAACCCTGCAATAATAAGGACAACCTTTGCAGCAACAAGGGAAACCTTCACAACAGCAAGGGAAATCTTTGTAGCAACAAGGGTAAGCATTACAACAGCAAGGGCAGCTATCACAATAGTAAGTGAAACCTTTTTCGTAGTTGCAATAGCCTTTTCAACCTCAAACTTAGTTTGTTCAATAGTCCTCTCAACCATTGTCCTTGAAAATCAAACCTTTGCAAGGGCAAGGTCAACCTTGACAGCATCAAAGTCAGTCTTTGCAGCAACAAGGTCAGCCTTGGAAGAAATAAGCTTAAATATGTGTATCAGCAAAGTTAGCCTTTGCAAGGCCAAGGTCAACCCCTACAGCAGCAGGGTCAAGCTCCTTACGTCCATGTCAATAGGTTTAGCAACCTTATAACCTATATGTCGTGTACAATTGTTATCAATGGCCTATGGTAAGGCAATATCAAGCCTACCCTAGACCAAATCCTCCTTACGGTTAAGGGAACCCTCAATGGGGACAAACTCAGGTTCCATATGGACAAAATCCTCCACGGTGGGGGAAAACTCCTTACCAACAATGATGGACTCCATTGTTTAGGTCTCCTTAAAGACCCTATATGCCATTTAACACATAATTACCTTTCTTGGCTACGTTGGAGTTTCCTGATGTCTCGAGGCTCATGAATTATCCCATTCTTCATTCGCCTTATTGGCCTCTAGTTCCAACGAAAATTCTAAGTGATTGCCCCAAATTTGAGGGAAAAGTGAAGGAGGATCCACAAGCCCATGTGATGACATATCATCTCTGGTAATCCTCCAATTCGTATGTCGATGATTCTATCTGTCTTCGACTCTTTCAGAAAACTCTCACATGTGTTTCCACTAAATGGTACATCGATTTGCCTCAACGTACCTGTGGTGACTTGAACTCTCTCACTATGGCTTTCCTGACTCATTTCCAATTTCCATTTCAATATGAAACTGACACTCATTTTCTTACATCCCTTAAGAAAGACACCATGACCCACATTTCTGATCACATCCATGAATGGAGTTGTTGGCATCACCTCATCAAGTTTGAGATTGCTAATGAGATGTTGACAGAATGGGTCAAAAAATCATTCATTAGAAATATTTATAAGGACATCGCTATGGGTGGATATGTTATTGAAGAGCAAGGTATCAACCGTGCCCATTATTCACACCTAGTCTATTTGCAATATGGCACATTGTACGAGATGTTACCTAATTCTTTGAGACCATCGTCGGATCTGACAACATCAAAGTCTCTTGATACACCACCTAATGATGGTGTGATTGGTTATGTGTCTTAGACTTCTGCAAAAGATTCTTCGAAGCAGAAATTTGTCTCAAACACTGGTTCCAATAATCCCTCTAAAAATTTATTCGGTCCTGGTAAAACCTCTGAGGTTCATGTTTTTCAATCTACTGCAGTAGATCAGGCCTCTAAGGGTGAGAATAAAGGAAAAGGTAAGGGCAAAGCCGATGCCCCAAAACAGGACCCTCCTAAAGTATCTGCTGATGATGCTTCTAGAAGAAAGTCGAAATATGCTTGCCTCATATGTGAGGAGGATCATTACACTAAAGATTGTCCCCGATGATCTGAAGTTAGTCACTTGCTAAAACGGACTCCAGCTGCCTTAAAAGAACCCTTTCCATCACAACAAATGCAATTGTTAGAACAACCTCAATCTTCTGCTTCCTCGGGTTCTCAAGTGTTCATGATGCAAAGTTCATCACCTATCTCAGTCACTACTCAAACTGAGAACTATCAATCCACAATAGAGAAATAAACTACCAATACTCCTTATACTTCCACTGTTCAATTTTTTTCTGCTCCATATTGAGTGCCCTAACAGTGAGTCTGTCATCTGACCACCTTCCAAAGGTGTTCTTCATAATTCATATTTCAATATGAATGCTAGAGTTGCACAAAATTACAATATTGTTGAGGATTTAGCTCAGGCACCTTTGGCGATGTCTGCCTTGGAGGTTCTTAAATCTTGTCCAACATAGTGGAAGTCACTGTTGTCTGCCATAGGTGCTATTGATCCTTCTGATTCGAGTCTAATTAGTTTCGATCTAGAGAATCAATGTGCCTTGTCTTCATCATTAGATTGCATTTCTGATACAGTTCGTTATTAAAGGAAAGGTGATTCATCAAACGGTTATTGATGAAGGTTCCCCTATCTACATCATGTCAGTTTTGTGTTTGAAATCCATTGGCTCTCCTTCTCTTAACCAATCTCTGAACACCTTGGAATCCTTTGATGGAAAAAGTTCACATCCTTACAATATTCTCACGAACTTGTCGATTACGTTAGAAGGAAAGACTGCTGAGTTAGAAGTAGAAGTTGTAGATGAAAATCTCAACTACAACCTTCTTCTCGGATGAAGCTAGAGCCACGCCATTTTTTGTGTGGTCTCTTCATTGTTTTGTGTGTTTTGTTTTTCTCATGAAGGAAAAGTTGTCATAGTTGATCAATCGTCCTTATTTTCTTCTAGTTCATCTAATGGCAACATTCCTTATGTGGGAAATACTGTGATTCCTTATGAAAGTGTGGGGTCATGTCTCTTCAAAGAATTTGATTTAATGGGTACCTTTACTCTCTCACTTCCGAATTTTCATTTGGTTAATATGATCTTGGACTCTATGGATTCTTGGATTATCCCTACTCTGGATCAGATTGATTCATTTGCAAATGCTATGCCTTTAAGTCCATTGGAGATAAATTATCAAGAAATTATCTTGGCTTCAATGGCCACTTCAGAAATTCATACTAATTTTAGTATGGACCTGGGCACTTATGTTCCATCTCCCTAGTTTGGTTCTTTGAATTCTCTGGATCCTTTGGACGAGACATTCCCCACCGACGAGAGTACCGTTGAGATCATATCTCTAGATGAAATTCCATGGAACGGTATACATCATCGATCTTATTTTCTCCCTAGCCTTGATGAGATGCCTTCTTGTATAGAAGCATCTATTTCTCATTATCCTATGCTTCCATTTCAGTCACCTATCCTAGTGCGTGAAGTCTTGTTGGAGGGTAATATGGGAAACTTCATTGCAACCCTACACATTGACATTTCAATTCACCCTGAAATCGTCAATATATTTCAACTGGGAGCACCTTTTCCTCATCATGAGGTCAACTTTTTCTTGCCTCCTTTTACGAGATTGTTTCACAGAGTCTCTACCATTTTCCCATTATCGCAATGGGGTTTTCATCTTATGACTCGTAACCCTCAATCAACCAGGCGGCATGGGGGCATAGCCTTTTATGATTTTTACTCTATTATTTTGCAAATTCGATGCTTACACGTCATGTCAATGGTGAAACTCTGGTTTTATTCTTTGTTGATTGATTACCCAAGTTCGAAATGGACTCCCTCTAAAAGTTTTACGCATGAAATTCATGTAATAACTTATGTACATTAGTGTGTTAATTCATTAGTGTGCATCTTTAATTTTTTGTGTTTTTTTTTGCTTTGCAAATGTGTTTTTCTTCTGCTTTCCCTGTGTTCCACTCAGTTTGCAGATGTTGTCAAGCTGTTATGTTGGTTTTGTTGATGGTTCTTTTCATAGCACACTGAACCTCTCTTCTATAGCATGGGTACTCTATGACCTTAATCGTGAGCTGATTAACTTACAAAGTATCTTCCTTGGTCAAAAAACTAATAATATTGTTGAATATAGTGCAGTTATTGAACTCTTGTTAGAAGTAGTTGCTCTTGGCATTAGGGATTTAGTTGTCAAGTTGGATTCACAGCTCGTTTTGTTACAATTAAACAATCATCACTCAGTGAGAAATCCACAAATATTGCGCATGTATCTACATGTTAGATTGCTGGAAATAAATTTTGATTACATTACATATCAACATATTCCACATAATTTAAGTAAATTAACCGATGCATTAGCAAATTTTGTTCTTGATATGCATTTGCGTCATTTATAAAACTGAATCACGTTATTAACACATAAGTAGAAATAAAACACACACATACACACATATATATATCATGTATGTTAGAGTGTTTACATCAACATGTCAAAAAATAGAGTGTGCCGGGACACTTGGCTTTCAAAGCCTACAAAATGTGTAAAATACTAGATAAACTATCAAATTGCATGGTGCTCATGATAGCACACGGCCGCCCTGATCACTCAGCCTAGTAGCCGATGCATTCTTGAAGAGACTCCCATAGTGTGTCTCTGCCAACGTAGTGGAACATCATTGAAAGTGGCATACTCTAGAACTCCATGAGTTATCGCCTCCAAATTACGCTCCATCTCATCTAAGGGGTTTGCCCTTGTAGTCTGCAGCCACTATCTGTTGTGCAACTCGTCGTGCTGTTGGTGACATGGCTTGTGGTTTCTCTGGTCCGACATCTGCACATTTATCACAAGTTGAGTCTCACTTTACACTTTTATAAAAATCATAAAACTTGAAAAAATCCAAAAAATAAGTTTTTACCTGCATCGGTCCACTGTTCACCTCATGGTAGAGGTAGATCTGGATCCCACCTGAAATTTGTGCTAGCATAAGTGTAGTTAGCTACCACAAATATTTGGAATTCTAGCCAAGCGAATAATTGTGGTGGGTAATGCATATGTTGACCCATGCCACCTCAAGGCATGAGATGGCTCCATCTCACAAGTCTAGGATCTTGAAGGGGCGGGATGTGGAACCTCTGCCCACTGATACCTGAAGAGGGGTAATCTCTCCAAAAAGAAGGCCACCAGTATAGAACCGAACTGAATTGTTTCAAGTTTCCATGCTTACCCTTGGTTAGTTGTCATTTCATGTTTGCCAAAAGACCTCCACACCAATTGAAGACGATGGGGGTCAAACATGTGATAGCATATTGGAACTAATACATTGAAGCCTCATGTAAGGCTTCCATGCCAGATACATGTGCCATAGTGAAAAAAATTGTTCTCAAGGTGTGGTTGTTAGTGATTTTCATTATCTTCACCTTACCTCTGTTGGTTATTTCAACACCAGGACAATACCACTGGACTAGACTCCTTGTACTCTCACCTCCTGGGCGAGATCGAAAGAGTTGGACCACTTCTCCTCGATGGGATAATCTTGTGATGAAGTAGATATCCATCTCCTCAAGTTCCAATTCTTGCCCTTTTATTATGAATATATCTCAATCTACATCCCAAAGGCTGATCAGATAAGGTAGAAATTCCACCAAAGCCCTTAACCCTCTGGTCCTGAAGAATTTTAGCAATCCAAAATTCCTCAAAGCATTTATGCATTCAGGATCCTGAGCTGCTTGGATTTCTTTGGCCTCATTTCCTCTTTACTTTCGCTCCAAGACCATATTCTCCTACAAAACAACATTTAACACTTATTAATGTCCTTTTAATGGATCAAAAACATCAAATTTTGATTAAAAGAGAGTTTTATTTCTAAAAAAAATGCCCTCAGTGCCATTGAACTTGTTTTTACAAATAGTGCGATGGCATCACGTGAGCCTTTAGGCTCAAGCGCGACCATCACACGTCTGATGACCATACCTACGATGGTCGTCAGCGCACTAAATTTTTTAAATCCTCCTTTCTAGCATCAAAATCACCATTTAAAATGCATAAAAAAGTGATAAAATGCAAAAGTAGGGGTAAGGCTCTTACCTGTCGCAGACGGTTCGTGAAACTGTACCCGATATCTCCCGCAATAGCCACTGGAAAATCAAGAGAATTAGGGCACAAAAAGCACTTTCAGAGCTCAGTTTGGTAAAATGGTGAAAAATGAAATTAGCTTTACCTATTTATAGGTTTTGAAAGTCATTTTATGGAGGCATCTCAATATAAGAGGCTTAATATTATTGCATCACAAGAAAATGGCAAAGGTTTTCCTCTTGTTGATTTTGTGGATCAAGTAGTTTCGATCAAAAAAAAATTCTATTAATTTTGACGTCCGTTCATGGCAAAAATAATTCAGCCAAAAATGTTTTCTTTTCAGTTGAAAAACTGCAACTTTGCAAAAGCTCAGATCCGTTCACATTTCTCCAAGCTTGGAATGGTTAAAATCCATCAAATATGGTGAATTTACTTTCGGGACGAATTCTAGAATTTTCATAATTGAATCTACTTTCAATAGATATAGATTTTATGGAATTTCATAGATATTTGTTAATTTTAACTAATTCTCTAGTAAAATATATGCAAAACATTTTTGAAGGTCATCATGATTCAGCGAAAGTAACTTTTTGTATCTTCCAAAATACACAGTGAAAAAATATGGAAAATTTATGGTGCATTACATTGGTTCATCTTCTTTAAAGGGTAGTTTTTAGATTTAGATTTTTTAACTAATATGCTGAGAAACATGGTGCTATGTTAAACGTCTTCAAAATTTGTAATTTTTTCATATTGCTGCAATTCAAAAAATTCTAGCAATTATGATGTGCATCTGTTGGTTTCATAAATATAGCCATACTGTAGAGTATATCTAGATTGTTGCAAAATGTTTTACTTTTCAAAAATGCAAGGTTAACAAAGAATACACTAGGGCCAAAAAGCATGAATTTTTATGAATCCCTTGATTTTTAAAGAACATACAACCAAATAATTGCTAAGTTGAATACAAAAACTATACAAAGTAAGCAACAAAAAGCTAATAAAATTTCTAGCAAGTTTTCTTTTTGCTATAAAATGAAATTCTAAACATTAAATTTACTTTGGCTTTCCAAAAGTTGAAAACTTCCAAAGATTATATTTTTTCTCAAAAAAGGGCCAAAAGTGTAACCCAACTTCACATTTTCATAATATAACCCTCTCTCTCTCTCTCTCTCTCTCTCTCACCCTTGACACCCCCGTAATGCCTCCTAAACTCTCCCTCTGTCACCCTTGACACCCCTGTAATCCCTCCTAAACTCTCCCTCTCTCTATCTCTCTCTCTTTATTTCTCTATATCTCACTCCCTCACCCAATATGTTCTTCAAAATAACACTCTCTCTCTTTCTCTCTCCCTTCTATCCCCAACCATCTTTCTTTCTCTCACCCTCCCCCCTTTACTCTATCCCTTTATCTTTTTCAACCCCATCACTCTCATTCATTTTCACAATAACCCCCCCCCCCCCTCTCTCCCACACCCTTCTCTCTCTCTTGCAACCCCAATCATCTCTCTTTCTCTAACTCCTCCCTCTCCACTCTCTCCCTCTGTCTTCCCCCCCACCTCACTCTAATTCATTTGTAAAGTAACTCTTTCTCTCTCTCTCTATCTTCCATTCCTCATCATCATCTCTCTCTCTCCCCCCCCCCTCCCATCATCTCACTCTCATTCATTTTGACATTCTCTCTCCCCATCCTTCCCAATGCCCACCTCTGACTTTGTTTATCTCTTCCTCCATATTCCAAACAAAAACATCTTGTTAAAAAAATTATTGCATAACATAAATAATTACTGAGAATTACTGAGAGGAATAAATGTAAAAATAACCAACAACAACCATAAACACATAAACACAAATTTTTATCCGGGAAAACCCGAAATATGGGGAAAAACCCAACCATAATGAAATTTCATTATCCTTGTTCAAAACCCTAGCCAATCCGACCAAACGAGTCTTCACCGCTCACCTCCAAGTCTTGCATTACAATGAAGTCCTTCCAGCCTTTTATAAGCTCCATTACATATAATACCATGGGCAAAATACTATGAGTGCACAATACCATGTGCCCCAAAACCATCATTGTTTAACCTGGTCAACTTTGACTCTATCCTGATTCAAGTTTATCTAACAATTTCCCCCCTTAAACTTGACTTGGGGTTCCTTGACTAACTCCAACCAAACTTGCTTAGTGAGACAATCCTGCCCACTCTAGCTCTTACCCCCCTCATAGTTTTTACCTGGGGTATTGTTAACCTGACATCCCCCCTATCACCTAGGTCTAACCCAGACTTTACCAGTGATCCCGAGGGGTACACGTGCCTTACGAGGTCTTACAGTAGTATGTCCATTTACATGCAATAATTTTGACTTCATTAATTTTTATTTTTTTTGCTGCTGCTATTCTGATCCATCCTCTCTCAATTTGATTTGCTCAAAAACTTCTATCAAACTGCTGCAACTGCGAGCCCGAGAACCTCATAATTCCAGCACTGGTGGCCTCACGTAGCAGAAAACGAACAATTTTCGAAGCCGCATGAACAATTTTCTTCTACTGACCTGCATGCAACCCACGCCTACTCCATCTTTCAACACGACATAGAACACACAAGAAATATCCCTTATCGATTCCCTAAGAAAAAAGCTCTGAACAAAATCGGTTGTTATGGTGCTATCTTCTACACATTCTCCTCGAGGTTCTTCTGTGTATGATTGTTCCACCATTATTTTCCAGACCCAGATCTGAAAAAAAATGCATTGATCTCATCAGGAACTATAAACCCCTGGTATAAAAGAATCCCTTTGAAGCCAATATCTGGCTCTGATACCACTTGTTAAAAAATTTACCGCATAACATAAATAATTACTCAAAATTACTGGGAGGAATAAATATAAAAATAACCAGCAACAACCATAAACACATAAACGCAAATGTTTATCCGGGAAAACCCCAAATCCGAGGAAAAACCCAACCATAATGAAATTTCATTATGCTTGGCCAAAACCCTGGCCAATCCGACCAAATGAATCTTCGCCGCTCACCTCCAGGTCTTGCACTACAATGAAGTCCTTCTAACCTTTTATAAGCTCCATTACATATAATACCACGGGCAGAATACTATGAGTGCACATTACCATGTGCCCAAAAACCATCACTGTTTAACCTGGTCAACTTTGACTCTATCCTGAGTCAAGTTTATCTAACACATCTCCCTCTTGAACCCTCTTCCCTTATCTCTCTCACTTTTCAACTCTCATTCACTCGTTGTCCTGATTGAATGACTCACTCTTTGACCCACCCAACCCTCCTTCTCTCTATTTTTCTCTTGATCTCCCTTGACCCCTCTATCCCTCCCTCTCTCACCCTTGCTACCCCGTAATCCCACCTCAACCATTACACACAAACAAATTATTCTACACTATTCTTTCTCTTTATTTGTCTCTATATTTCTTTCATAAGATATTTTTCCATTTACTTTTCACAAAATTATTAGCCATATGTTATTTTTTGTCTCTATTCACTTGCAAAACCAAACTAGAGATAGAATAAATACTTAGCAGTCATGAGATACACATATTGTGAGATGTTTTGGACATCCATTTATTTTGAATTAGATTTGAAATAACATTTAATTATTTGTTTTATTTTTCTTATGATATAGATGAAAAATGGGGACATAAGCTAGCTTCATATATAAGAAGCTAGATGGAAAGTGTTGTGAGAAGATGGATGGAAAATCTCAATTCTAGATGAGCAGGGACGGTGCTCCGATCTGAAGGAGCTCGGTTAGGGTATCGTATCTCCTTCCCTACACTGTAGTCTTTGTTGTTTCTCACCGCCATCTCCCCTACTGTGTTGGAATTTTCACCACCACAGTTTGTTGGGCTACCCTTTGATTTCGCTGTGAACATTGATCCATCGTTCGTTCCTTCTGTCCCCGTGATTTACTGAAAAATTTTGGCAATGGAAGAGGACGTTGTCTGCTATTTGGTGGATCCAAATCCCTACGAGCCCATCTAGTTTAACCCTAGCACTATACCGGAGGTGTTGGTTTCTAGGTCCCTGGGATCGCCTTTTTCGTTGAGGTCAGGATTGTCACATGTCCATTTTGATCTGGTCCTTCGATGCCCTATTTTCCATTCTCATATCTCTTCATTGCATCTCTAGGACTTGATTTCCCTCCCCTTTCACTAACCACATTACACTTACTTGCATCATGCATTCTACTCTCCCAATCTTTTGATTTTCCGCCTTTGGATCCATCACAATTTCTATCCTCCTGTTGGGTAATATTCTCAAGGAGATCCCATCTGTTACCACCCTGGCTTAGGGTTGGTTTGCACTTAGCTTTCAAAGGGAGGAATACACCTCACGATTTCTCTCTCAGTATTGGTACATTGAACTGGCTTCTGTGCTGCTCATGATATGGAGTCCATTATTTGACCCAAATGGGAACAATTGGGTGTAGGACCTCTTTGGGTTGGGCTACCTGATCTCCCCCTTCACTTCTGGTCCCCTGGTTAGCTCTGGCTACTCCCCCTCCAAAGCCACGGTTGACGACAATCTTGGCACACCTTCATCTATGGAAGGCCAGACTCCTCGGTCACATCATCTGAAGACAACGGATTGCAGATCTGCTCAAATGACATCATCACTCTCTCCCCGCCCTCCCTCCCCTCCTTTGACGAGATCTCGTGTTGTTGCTGCAGCCGATCACTCATCATGTACTCCTTGTCCCCTATGCTTTCTATCTTCTATTTCTTTATCTAGTTCTGCACATCATTTGCATGTTGCATTTGCATCCATTCCAAGCATATCATCCTCCCTTACTACTTTCCCTCTAGACGTCCACTCCCCATCCTACTCAACCACCCCGCCCTCTATTCCTAGTTTGACTATCTCATCCCACCGGGGCTTTCAACCTTCTCAGGTCATTCACACTCCTACAATCTTCGCTCTTGGGCAACACACCCTCCTGAGCATGTAAGGATAGGTTTGATCTTCCCCACTTAAGTCACCAAGCTCCCCAGGGATCGACACTCTAATATTTCTAAAGTCATTATCCAGGTTGGGGTGGATGTGGCTCATTGAAAGCAATATACACTTGATAGGGTTCTTAGAGCGTCGAATACCCTTCCCCGATCTCACCCATGAAGTGGATCTCTTTTAAATGTAGATGGTTGGATAACCATGCTAAAAAACTAGCCCTCATAAGACTTCTTGATATTGATTTAATCGACATCATATATTTACAAGAAACCCTAGGCATGGCCAATCAGGTCTTCTCTGTCTTGCAATATCTAAAGCTGGGTTGGACTTTTTATGCTCATGATGTCATTAGAAGATCTTGAGGCATTAAACTGGGCATCAATCCCTGCACGATCAAGATTAGCTCAACATGGGAGGGTGTTTGATTTATTGGCATGTACGTTTATTCCTCAGAGTCGGGCTTGGACATCAGAATTATCAATGCTTACGCCCCTTGCCTTAACAGAGATGAATATTAGAATCATCTATTTAATTTATCTGTGGCTAACTCAGACAATATTATTCTGGGAGGGGACCTGAACTTCTCCATTTCATATGTTGAATCTTGGGGATATAATGCATAGCTAGATCCCGTATTGGATACCATGGAACAACTTCTGGAGCATCACCATTTGATAGACATCCCCATGAATAAGATGCAGCCAACTTGGCGCAACAGAAGAACTAGTGATGCATCTCTGGCAAGGCGATTGGACCGATTCTTAATCAACAAACACTTGTTAAGGACCTTGTCAAATTATCGATAGTGGGTGGGATCTGGTGGAATCTCTGATCACTCTCCTATTTTTTTGGAACTGTTGGGTCCCTTTATAAAACCTAGAGCCCCATTTAAATTCAATTCTACTTGGATGATGGACCCTGATTACATCAAACTGGTCAATGAATACTGGCAAGCTCATGCACCTTCTCAGGGGAGATCCACAACAGAAGGCTTTTGTCACAATCTCATTAAGATTACGAGTTTATCCATCCAATGGGAAAAAGTCAAGAAAGATCAAGAAGAACGGACTCTTAGCAAAATTGAAAACAAGATGGCTGATATTTTGGATGAGCAGGGCCAAGGATTCACATCTCTTGAAGCTAAAAACGTACTCACTGATTTAGAGTCTCAGAGGTCCAAAATTCTTAAATATCATTAGGAGACATGGATCCTTAGGAGTAGGGTTATTTGTTACAAGTTGGGGATGATAATACCAATTTTTTCATAATTATGTGAAGGGGAAATGGGCTAGCAACACTATATGGAAGATGCCCACCGAGGATGGACAATTCACCCGTACCTTTCACCAACTAGCAGATCTTGGCAACTCTCACTTCCATCAACTCTACAAGGCTCCCTCTGGGGCCACACCTACAGAAATAGTATGGGTTGTCAAGATTTTCCCTTGCTTTGTACACCAAGATGCGACATATGATCTTATTAAGTTTGTATCCATGGGGGAACTAGAAAGCACACTTAAATGGTTCAAAAGGGATAAAATCCCTGTCCCATATGGATGGTCTATTCAATTTTATTTAGCCTTTTTTGATACCATCATAAAATACTTTACTAATGTTGTGGAGGATTGTAGTTTATCTAGGCACATATATGAGGCTATCAACTCCACCTTCATTTCCCTCATACCTAAAGTGGACTCCCCGTTCTCATTCAATGATTTTAGGCCTATATCCCTCTGCAACTGTATCTAGAAGATTATTTCCAAGATCATTGCCAACCGACAAAACCCCATCCTATATACCCACATCTCTCCTGAGAAATTTGCCTTCTTGCATAATAGACAAATTCATGAGGTGATAGGTACTACCAAGGAGGCCCTCCACTCCATTGAGATGAAGCAGCTAAAAGGAACCATCCTTAAGATCGACCTCTCTAAGGCCTTTGATCGAGTTAGTTGGCTATACATAAGGATTCTCCTCGCTCATTTAAGCTTCCCCCTCTCTTTCGTTCAATGGATTATGTGTTGCATTAATATTGTGTCCTTCAATATTCTTATTCATGGTTCAACTTCCAATTTCTTTAATGTTGAGTGCAGACTCAGACAAGGCTTCCCTCTCTCCCTACTCTTATTTCTCCTCATTATGGAAGGTTTGAGTAGATTAATATTGCGGGATGG
Source organism: Pinus taeda (assembly GCA_000404065.3). Classification (NCBI taxonomy): domain Eukaryota; kingdom Viridiplantae; phylum Streptophyta; class Pinopsida; order Pinales; family Pinaceae; genus Pinus; species Pinus taeda. The sequence continues at coordinate 18,952 of APFE031567599.1, read as the reverse complement.
AAAATATGGGTGACTACCGGGTCTTAAGATAACAGACCATTGTACTATATCCCACCTTCTATTTGTTGATGACATGCTCATCTTCCTCAATGGAGGCATTCGGTTTCTCTGTATTTTATGATAATTTTATGCTTTTCTCAGCTATTACTGGTATGGAATCTAATCGGCTAAAATCCACTATACTCTTCTCAACTTGAACTCCACATGAAATTGGGATTGCCCTACAAAAATTTCCATACCAAAGACAACAATTGGAAGATGGTCTCAAATATCTTGGATTTCGAATCAAACCTCACTGCTACAAAATTGCACACTAGATTTGGCTTATGGCCAAGGTTGAAAAGAGGCTACATAACTGGAACCATAGGTTCTTATCTAGAGCATGATGATTAGTATTTATTAAATCAGTCTTTGAGGCAACCCTGGTGTATTGGATGTCTTTGGCTTAGATACCCAAAGGAATATTTTCACGGATTCAAAAAAAATGTTGTTGATTCATTTGGAATGGATACAAGGAAGGGAAGCCATTTTCTTGGGTGGGATGGAGTCACATTGCACTTCCTAAGAAGAGGGGAGGTTGGGGTTTAAAAGACCTACCTTCATTTGCTCATGCACTCGTTGCCAAGATGGGATGGCTTATACTTAACTCTCACAACCTCTTGACTAAAGTGGTACACTACAAATACATATGGCCCTTACATAATATGGAATGGATTCTCCTCCAAACATGGAAAATAACTGGAATATCTACGATCTGCTGGGTTGTTCTACATACCCTTCCCACTATCAAAAATGGCCTTGCATGGTGCATAAGAGTTGGCACATCAGTGCGCATTGGCATGGATCTGTGGACTGGTTGTGGCAATATGTATCGACTACGTCTTGATCTTATTAACTTCGTTAAGAACATAGGCATTCCTATGATTGTCAATATTGTTGATTCAAAGAACACCTCCATATTTGCACAAGCATGGAAATCTACTGAACATTTGGGTATCCTAGTCTAGTGGAACTAGGCTTGGGCAAGATATATATCTGCATTGACTGAATCACATGTTCACATTATGGACGGTGATGAAAAACTCATTTGGGCTCCTACAATGCATGGATCATATTCACCTAAAGAGGGATATACTATTATTCATGCTACTCACACGCCACCTGTGCTAATGGATTGGTGGCGTACTTTTTGGAAGCTAAAAGATCCCCCACACACCAGACTGTTTATATGGAATGTATTAATGAAAAAGACACCCATCGGGGGTAATATGATGAAAATATCGTTTTATGGCCCCTCTTGGTGTGTTCTATGTCACCAGGATGAAGAAACCAATGATCATCTCTTTCTCCATTTCCCTACTATAATCATTATTTGGGAATAAGTACTTTCTTCATTGGCCATTACTATGAGATGGCATGGAAAAAAGACACTAGAGTCTTGGAAACATTGGTGGGCTACGATCATGAACAAGGAAAATCGCAGTCTCCCTCTGCGTATATGATAGACCATCTGGTTGAATAGAAATGGTATCATCTTTAGAGACAAAGCAATTTGATGGCCATTGTCAATCTCTTAGATTATCAATTCCTACCATGAAATTCCATATGATGATCCCATTCCTCCTTCCCGCATTGGGCATATTTTGATGGTGCTACTCAAGAGAAAGGGTGTGGGGGGCGGGTATTTTATTGCACAAATCATACAGTCATTTCTACCGAATCCAGATGTGCTTGGGGGTTGGAACAAATAATTTTGCTAAACTTATCACCCTTAGACATTTTCTCCATTTTGCACTAGCACACGATTTCAAACAACTTTAGATAGTTGTGGATTCTAAAATCATCATAAATTAGTTCAATAATACATTTGCATGCCATGTGCACTCTCTCAGGAATATATTGGATGAAGCCATGCTTTTAAAATCTCATTTTTATTATATTTCTTGTCAACACAATTACAGGGAACAAAATTAGATTGTCAACCATTTATCCAAGGAGGCCACAGTCGAGCTTAGGTGGTTATGGCTAATCCAAGAGAAACCAGATGCATAACATTTTCAATACTATCACCAGGCATATATTGATCAATTATATCAGCAGGCCGATAGGCCCTAATCTATAGTTTATTTCTGTAGTTTCTATCAGTACTTTATTTCTATATATTTGTATATATCCTTTTATCTGAACAACCATAGTATACCCCTTGCGGGTAATTTTGTATATACATATTATTTTGATGGTTGCGGCCTAACTTACTGCATATGCCTGCCAGGCATCTACAACATGTAATTTTCTCAATTAATAGAAAATTGTGATTTATCCTTGGGGAAAATAATACATATCAGTCATTGTCCAAAAATAAGTTAAGGGGTGAACCACCCAACTATAAAATATGAGGGTTGTCTCTATATTGGAAAACTAATTGAGAGTATAACAAAATGATTTACCATATTTCTTAACTGCATGCATAAAATTAACAAGAACTAACTAAAAATGTATAGGCTTGTCATAGAAGTAGGAAAACAAACCAAGTCAACATCGCCATGATTAACCAATTTTCTAAACAATTTGAAGAAACAAAAAAATAAAAGGAAATCAAAATTCATGACGAGAGGGAGGTGTCATGTCTTTGGGATTATCTTCATCCTTGGATTTCATTTCCATTGCGGGGCTTCGAGGTGAGCCTATTTGAAGGAGGGCAAGCCAACCCTGACATCTAAATGAAACAACTTCAACTCATCTAACTTGTGTAGAATATTATCCATTACATCCCTTCTATCCACCAATACATTTCCTAAAAGCATCTTCAAGTGTCAATACAAATCCACGATATATAGGTAGTGGTTTTGCCTTCCCCTCATGTTCCCATTGTCATTAATCCATGCAAGAAGATTGTATGAAACCTATGAATTCAGAATTTACTTTCATGAAGAAATTCACCCTCAATGATATCAATCTTTGATAGGATATCAAGGGGATTGTTGGCATAAAAGTGACACACAAAGGCTGCAACACAAAACTAAGCCCTTAAGGTACCAATACCTCCTCAACCTCTATCATGCTTAAACTATAAGTCCACCAATGAGTCATAGTTGGTTAAGAAAGGAAGAGATGCACTAAAATAAGAAGTCGGAGGGCTAAGGGATGCAAAATATGTGGCCAAAAAGTATGCTTGGATCTTGTGGGAAGACAAAAATTGATTCCACACCAACTAAAAAATTCCCCTTACCCACAACATGCTTGAATAAGTTCGAGAGGAAACCGTGAAAAAAGAGATTAGGTGGTGGAAGGAAAGCGAGGAGATACACATAATAGCAGAGGACACAACAAGGGTAATCGAAATAACCTGTGAATTCCCTTTACCCATGATAGGTTCAAATAAGTACTAGAGGAAAGCCAAGGAAAAACAACTAGGTGGAGGTAAGAAAAGGGAGGATATGATATGGAACTCCATGATTAGGGAAGGAAACAATAAGGAGAATGAAAATAGGTTTGTTGAGTTTACTTTATTTTATTTTTAATGAGAAAATGTTAAATAATTTTTGGGAACAATTCAAACATGAATAAATTTAAAAAAAAAAACAAGTTCATTATCATTTTGTTAAAATTATTTTTCAAATAATGAGAAGGTTCATTAAAATTATATTTTAATCAAAGAAAATTTTAAGTATAAACAATAAAAAATTTATTGAATTTTAGACGCAAATATAAAATGTTTGTTGAAATTCTTGTGAAAATATTCAATTTACTTATGATCTTATATGTTTGTTGAAATTCTTGTGAAAATATTCAATTTACTTATGATCTTATATAGTATTTATAATAAGTTTGAAGAATTTCAAAGTAAAATCATTTTATACTATAAACTATTTAAATCCACAAAATTAAACTCTTAAAATTAAAAAAAAATAATAATAACTATAAATTTTTATTTTATTTAAAAAATATAAAATATTTAAATTTCAACTTTATCTTCTTTTTTTTCAGAAACTAAAATTGAGTTACACAGAGAGGGATCCAATATCTCCAGGTGCAAACCTCTTTTTTGAGTGTAAAACTTGAGGAAAGGTTTGCACCTCAAGAGATTTGATCCCTCTCAGCACTTGATAGATCTGAGGTTAAGATGGATCTAGGTTGGTTATATAAAGCTATATAATATCTATATTTGTATCTATGTGTCTCTTTCTTGTTTTCTCTCTCTATCTCACCACCAAACATACACACTCTCTTTCAATATCTATCTCTTTCTAACTCCCCTTGCCTCTCTCTCTCTCTCTCTCTCTCTCTCTCTCTCCTTTGTTCTTTCCTCATTCTCCCCCCCCCCACCAATTCTCTGTCTCTCTCTCTCTCTCTCTCACTCTCGCTCTGCTTTCCAGCGTTGTCACTATCTCCCTCCCTCTCACCCCTCCTCTCCTACCTTCACTTTGCTTGTCATCAATTGTATCGTTAAGATGAATCTATTTTGGTTCTTACTAATATTATTTATATTATATAAATTCCAAATCTTTAAATATGAAAATATTCTCATTTTCAATTTTATTAAAACGTTAATTTGATTTCTATGAGAATATTTGTAGTAGTAATGAGGATAGAGGATTTAGATATATCTCAAAAGTAACTATAGCATTTCTTCTTTTAGCTTCAATTAAAAAATATTATAAAATTAAATTAAAATAAATATTTTTATTGTAAAATAAGTTATGGTTTTTGGGCATGTGGTATTGATAAAACATGGTATTGGTCCATGGTATTGTAACAAATTATATTTACAAGTTAATAGTATCTATGGTAAAGTGGGGATGAATATCTATGGTTGTTGTCATATTGTTGAAAAATATTTTGATTGTGAAATACATTATGTTTTTTTGGCATGTGGTATTGATAAGTCATGGTATTGTAACAAAGCGTATGCACAAAATCAAAATATAACAAATTGATTATTATTATTTTTATTACTTTTAACTTTTTATTGTTAATTAAACCAACTTTTAAATGTCTTCACTCATCACTCATATCACTTTTAACTTTTCACTTATAATTTTTTCTATTTTAACTTTTAAATTTTTTTCCTTCCACTTTTTAATTAAATCAATATTTAAAATTGTTTATACACATCCACTCTATACTTAAATGCAGAGGGAGGGCATCTAAACCCTATAATTTTTAATATTATATTTGTTTCCAATAAAATTGATTGTTAAGATAGTCTTTGATGTTGAAGTCATTGGTTGTGTGGACAGTTCGTCCTATTTAACCATTAAAAAATATGTTTTTCTAATATTCTATTTTAATAAAAAACAATTATAAAATTTCTAAATTGGTGGGCCCTGACTTTTCTTCTAATAGTGTGAACCGTCACAACCACCCTCAAAACCCATATATATATTTCTCGAAAAGTTGTTACTTCACCATTATCACACACCTTTGTGCCCAACCAATAACATTAGTAAAGACGGAAAACCTAGCCAACTGATTAGACGCAACAGAAGAATATCACAAAGAAAGTTATGCTGATTTGACATCTCAGATATCCATGGCAGCAGGTGGGTTAGGTATTTGTTCTTCATCATTACAGTGAGATTGTTTGTTCTATTTTGATATTATTTTTGAGATTTGTTAGAAAGATACCTAGTTTGTGCACTCAGTAATGGTTTATTTTGCTGTAATTTTTAATACTGGGAAGAAAGAGACTTAATTTGTGGACTCAGTGATGACGTCGTTCTCGGGGAAGTCATTCCTCGTTTATCTCGGGCAATGCCATGGGATAAGCGACCGCTCTTGAGCTCGTTGAGTCGATCCTGGGCCAATTCAATGGCTGCTCATACTCCATTACTGTATGATCGCGTTTATAACTCGGCTGCTATTGTCTCCCCGGGGGAATTCATCGTATTCCGTGTTTTTGCATGCCCGCACGAGTCCAGGAGGCAACGTACTGACAGCACTTGCCACAACATGCGTTGTGTTAAAAAGACGAGTTTGTGTGTGTGGAATCTCTCTCGTGGTATTAAGAACGCACTTCCACCACCTCCGAAGGCGCCATTTGGTTCGGTGTTTCTGTGCGACGGCGAGAACTTATATGTCTTCACTCCAGCCGTGCGGCATAAGGTGTACAAGGTTTGGATGCTCAATTTAAGAGAGTTCAATGTTGTTTGGAAAAGACTCACCCACCTGCCAAGGTTAGGGAATTATATTTACACCTCCACTACTTCTGAGGGACATAGCTACATATGGCAGCGAAAAGGATCCCATTCCTCAGAAGTCGACGTGTGGAAATTGTCGAGAAACGGAGAAAATAAGAGCGACTGGCAATGGCAACATGTTAACATCAATACTCAGCATCCTCGAAACATGATTCTGGATAAATCAAACAGGCTGCCAACTTATATTGAGTTGAATCTTAGGCATAATGCCGAGTTTGCTTTCAAAAGGGTATACGGAAGATGTGCCGTTCCCGACATCTTTCGCCACGACTTTGTAAATGATTATATTTTCATGTTACCTAATGCTGATAGCGATGACAGCCGGCCTTTAATCTATGGCGACTTGTGTCGCTTTCATGCAGAGAATAACATAAATGATGAACTGCTATGCATGTCAAAAGTAGAAATGGATAATGTGGAGCATAGAATAGTTGAAGGGGGTACTGATCAGTGGCATGAATTTGCGGAGCCTTGGGATAATGGATTTTTTGTTGACGACATCCACAGATGGCCCAGCCGTAGCGAAAGGTTCTCCACCGCCATTCAAACTTTTCACTTAGTCAATCCATGGAAAAGATTGGATAACGCGCCGGGTATGTCGTTAGAGAAAGTCTCAGAGTTAATGGTGGCGCAAAATGGGCATATCTATTGGTATAATTTACTTGCTAGCAACGAAGAGTGGCCGGAAGATTAATCTTACATAGTTTTGTTTGATTCACTATTTTGAAAGAATCTTCGCTTTTAAATTCGATGCTATTAACGTGTAAACTTTAGAGGTTTATGTATATAATTTTCTTTACTGTTGGCTTATTATTATATTGTAGATTCAATTATATTTTTATTTTATTTTATATTTAAAATTATTATTTTTTAAATGGGTGTTTAGCATTTCAGGTTTTATTGACCTATTGATTGTAGATTCATTTATATATATTTTATTTTAATTTATAAAATTATCATTTGTTTGGATGGGGAGTTTGGCATTTGAAATTTTAATTGAACTATTTTAAAGGGAGTACCACTATATATAATATATTGTTAGTTTCATTCATATTAGTGTTAATATTAATGTTTGATTATTATATAAATTTAGATAATTTTTTCACTCGAATTGTTTTGGTTCATTTACTCTTTTGGCTATTTTAACTTTACTGTTGGGTAGTCATTTTTATAATGCAATTCTTAAGCATACATTTAGGGAGAGTATTCACTTCTAATGAATTTAATTGTTACTATAATTGGTTGGTAGATTGGAAGGAAAGTCCAGTGCCTTGGTCCTTGGTACTCTGCTTTTTCCAAAAACAGAACAAGTGATTCAAACCCACCTTCTTTGCAAATGACTTTTGTGCAAGGTTTGTATAAATCACAAGATTGATCGACACATGAATTTCTCCTTCCTCTCCCATGAGACCTCTTATTTCCTCCACAAAAGCCAAGTTACTCAAAACTGCCAACGTAATACCCTGCCCTTGATAACTCAACAAGCGCTAATATTCCACCAAATGTAGAAATTGAAGAGGCATACTCCCTTTTTATGTGTAGACCATCATTACAATGATAGATCTATAAGATTAAAATCAGCTCAACATTAATACTCTCCTCCTCAAAGTCAACAATCGATCCCTATAGAGCCTCAACTGCTTTCTCCTTCCAAAAAGAAGTTCCAAATTCTAACAACCTAATCAATGGCAGCACAACACTTTCTTCGGCAACAAAAGCCTTGAAGACATTAAATTGTGCCAGAATCGACATTGGAATAGTTTCATATTCTCCGATAGCAACATTATGCGAATCGAGCAAATGCACCAAGTAAAGAATATCTGCTCCATCTACTAGAAATGGAATATTCATGTCATCCTCCCCCAAAATTGTACAAGAGAAATCAAGGCTTGTTTCTTGAGTTCAATATTACCAATATTAAGCCTTTCAAACAAACCCTTGACAACCCTGCTTTAATCTCTTGGTTTCTAACATATTTAAGAACAACCAACTTGCACTCCAAAAGATTGCTATAAAATAAAAAGAGATAAAAAAAATGTCTAGATTATACAGTGGTTACAAAACATCGAGATCATATCTTAAAAAAAGAATTTGATAAGTGTTGCAACTTAAAGCCACAAGCGTTTTGGTATGTAACCAAACAACTTGATTCAAACACTAAGCAAAAGCTTTTGTAAAAAAAATTCCAATTAGCCCTCCAAACAATTTGATTCAAAAACATTGAGCAAAATCTTTTGCAAAAGCAATTCCAATCAACCCTGCAAACATACAGGACATGGATTCAATCCGAGAATAACTTTTGAAGTTCAAATTCCACTTTATTGAATGCAATGAAATAATGAGATAACCTAGACTTCTTTTTTTGGTTCAGCCTTCTTAGTAAATAGAGCTAGAAAATAATAGAGGTAGGCATACAACTCCCTTGGGCCAGGTGTGATAATTCATGAAACATAACAAATAGTAAAAGGAATCTGCATTGATACTGACATTTGATTTTGTAATCTTGTTCAATTGGTTGTTAGGCATGGTTGATTTCCTGGTACATGGTATCTAGCACCAAGGAACGTTCATGGAGCAATCAGAATGTCATCGCATAGTCTAAATAGGCTAGGGCCTTTCATGGACCAATCAGAATTTCATTAGTCTATACCGACCAAAATTTTGCTTTGAAACCAATAAACCTTCTAGCATGATTTTGATAAAATTTGATTGAAAATTGCAAACTATTTCTAGACCAAAAAGAATTTAGAAACTCATAATCAAATTTGTAACCTCTTTAAGAAATTTGACCCAGGTATTGGCCACTTGAAACTTTTGGCTAGGTATGGGCAAGGAGGATTGATATGCTTGGAATTTCATTTAAAGTTTCACATTTTTTTTCACCTCAAGAAATAGCCCCTAGAGCAACTCTCAAGTGCATGGTTTTTCCAAAATACACTATGAAAAGATATAGAAAATCTAAAGTACACTACGTTGGTCCATCTTCTTTAATAGGTAGTTTTTACATTTTATTTTTTAACTAATATGTTGAGAAACATGGTGCTATGTTAATCATCTTCAAAATCTGTAGTTTCTTCTTATTAGTTCAATTGAAAAATTCTAGCAATTATGATGTTTATCTATTGGTTTCATAAATATAGCTATACTGAAGTATAGTATGTCTAGATTGTTGCAACCCATTTTGCTTTTCAAAAACACAAGGTTGACAAAGAATACATTGGGGCGACCCCCATGCCACCTATATCGGTAACCCCACTTAATGGGGTCCGAGGCAGCGCCCCAGAAAATTTTGGTTTTGAACCCTATGTTAGGTTGGGCGGACCCACCTATGGTTTTGTGCATGATTTTTGCACATGTTTTTTGGACACAATGGTTTTCGGTCCATGGTATTGGATGCTTTGGCGTGTATAAATATGTATTATAAAATTGAAAGGAACATAATGAAAAATCAAGCTGGTAGTCCCGGTTTTGGGATCTAGGGAAAATCTGTGTGTATATATGTTTTATGTGTTATGCTCTCACATTGTTTATTTTCTACGTTTTAGAATTCGTATGCAGGTAATTTCTGTATGGGTTAAAACCTACACTTTGTTTACCACATAATTTGTTGATTGTGGAGACACTTAATGAAAATAATATTTTGTTATATTTAAAAAAAATCAGTGCATCATATATGATAAGTGGTGGTCTGGGTGCAGGTGTTAGAGATAATCGTTTAAAACCAGAAATGATCTCTTCTAGTTCAGGCGAGACTACTTCTCTAGTTTCCTTTGGAATATCAGTCATCAACCTCTAATTTTAGATATTCTGCTAAAACAGCAGAACTAATGGATTAACCCGAAATAAGGCAAACCTTCACTTTTCGCACAGAACCAAAATAATTAAAACTTTCGTTTATAACTTTGTCATGTTCATCATTCCACAAACCTTTATCGTGTTAATTCTCCACTGTCGATCTCAACACTCAATCCGACGGTTGTCACTTTCCTTGCTCGTAAACTAGGCGGATGATCTCCACTATTGATCAGTCTCGCTTGATCCAATGGTTGATGTGTAATCTCGTGTGGATTCTTGTGCGATGTTTAAGGAGTCGAGAAAATGCGAGAAAAGCAATTTTTTTGTGCTACATGTCGGCTGCTAATTGGAATCCCGTGAATTTTCCAAATACAACTTACCACCTTGAGACCGCGCGAGAAACAGTTTTTGCCAACGAAGATTACCTTTCTATTCTATTTAACGTCTACGCTTGTTGACACATGATACCCATTATATTTATTAGATCTGTCAATGGAACGGTTCAGACCTCTTCCTAGGTTTCTTGTGAATTTTTTCGGGTTTTCTGTATCTAAGTTATATTCAAGATGTCACTAACTAAACTCTATGGGTTTGAAATACATCCCGTTTAACTCAATACACAGTAAATGAAGATTTAACTGCGATAACAAAAGATTCTATAAAATCTAGTTTTAAAGGTGAAACTGGAAATCAACAACATTCATCAATATTTCGAAGGAACTTCAAACATTCGAGATTGACCATTCATGTGCAGAATACACAGAGATACAGAGATATTCCAAACACACTTTACCTAATTCTACACTAGACCAAGTTATACTTAACTATTTCCCATGTGTCGGAATATCCTAACATCCCCCCTTAAGAACAACTTGGGATAGGATTGAAGGATGTACAAATATGACACAATAGGAGAAGGAAGGAGGCATTAGAGCCTATCCCCCCTCAGTGACAACTTCCTAAACTCCAACCATAAATCAAAGTTTAGTAAACTTCGCCTCTATGAGAGCCTTTATAAAGATGTCTGCAACTTTATCATTTGTTGAACAATATTTCACTTCAAGAACATGGTCGTGAATGAGCTTTCTGATGAAGTGCATGTCCAGTTCAATGTGTTTGCTACGCTGATGTTGGACTGGATCTTTGCATAGTTTAATGGCACTTTGATTATAACACCAAAGTGTAGTCGGATGCTTCTGCTGAAAGCCAAACTCTGACACGATATGATGAAGCCACAAGGCTTCCTTACTAGCTTCTACGACGCCATGATACTCTGCTTTTACTGAAGAAAGAGAAATGGCACTTTGTTTCTTGCAAGCCCAAGTAATAGGTCCTAAACCAATAGTGAACACATAACCTGCAATAGACTTCCGATTATCAGGGACACCAGCCCAATCAGAATCAGTGAAACCAACCAATAGAGGAGATGCTTCTGCATTGTAATGAATCCCAAATTGAACTGTATCTAGAACATAACAAAGTATTATTTTAGCTTCTTTCCAATGAATTTCATGTGGGTTTTTCATAATCTGAGCAATAAGACCAACAACAAAGGAAAGGTCAGGACGAGTATGGGTCAGATACAAAAGTTTTCCTACAAGTTGACTGTATAAGGTAGCATCAACTTCAGGTGAAGTACAAGTGACTGAAAGTTTGGCTCCAGATTGAAAGGGAGAAGGGGATGGCTTACAGTCTTCCATGTGAAAATGGAGTAGAAGATCACATGCATACTTGGATTGGAAAAGGGAAATACCTTCCTTGGATTACAAGACTTGAAGACCAAGAAAATAATGCAAGTGTCCTAAGTCTGTCATTTCAAACTTCTTTTTAAGGCTGGACTTCACATGGTTTATAAGGTTGGGATCACTACTAGTAAGGATAAGATCATCAACATAAAGAACAAGAATGATAAGATACGTGCCCACTTTTTTGGTGTAGACAGTATTGTGAGAATGACACCTAGAAAATCTAGTTTCTAAAAGAAAGCTATCCATTTTGGCATACCAAGCCCAAGGGGCTTTCTTGAGACCATAAAGGATTTCTTAAGCCGACATACATGGTTGGAGTCTGTTTGTATAAATCTAGTAGGTTGTTCCATATATATTTCTTCATGCAAGTCCCCATGTAAGAAGGCAGACTTAACATCCATCTAATGGACTTCCCATTTGAAAGAGGCAGCAAGGGAAAGAACAAGGTGGAAAGAATTCATTTTGGAAACCAGGGAGAAGGTTTTAGTATAGTCAATGCCTTCAACTTCTGAAAAGCCCTTAGCAACAAAATGAGCTTTATGTTTATCAACTTTTCCATCTAGTCCATACTTGGTTCTATAAACCCATTTGCATCTAATAAGTTTTTGTCCCTTTGGAAGAGGAACAAAATCGCATGTATCATTGTCCAATAATGAATGATATTCTTCATTTGTAGCTGCGTCCCAATCTGGATGGCCTGAAGCTTCTGCAAAGGTGTCAGGATCATAATTCAATGAAGCTTGAGCCAATAAAGAAGAGGCTCTATCAAACTAAGAATGTGTACATTGTTGATCTATAGGATCACTGACAAGAGCACCTGCTGCATCTCGAGTAGCACAGACCTATTTTGGAAGCTGAGGAGATGAAGGAGGATCCTGAGAAGGCGGGGGAGGATTGTAATCCTTGCTATCATCATCTGAAGAAGAAATATTTTCAGAAGTAGAAGGGATAGAGAGAGGTGGCACATCCACCGAACTAGGCTCATAGGCTGATATATTTCTAGCAAACTTTACATCTCTTCTAATGATACCATTTTCATACTTAAGTGGAATAAGTATGTATCCTTTGACATCTTTAGAATATATAAGAAAAAATACATTTTTCACTCTTAGGTTCTAAAGATTTATTTTTCTCATCTGAAATATGGGCCCTTGCTTCACTTCCAAAAACACGAAAATGACTTACATCTGGTTTAATTGAGCTCCATGCTTCTTCTGGAGTGATATCCTTTAAAACCTTAGTAGGAGTGTGATTTACTATGTAATTTGCACAGTTAATTGCTTCTGCCAAAAAATTAAGACTAAGTCCTTTAGATTGAAGCATTCAATTTCCCATTTCCTTTAAGGTGCGCTTCTACCTTTCAGCTACACCATTTTGTTGTGGAGTATATGGAACAGTATGTTGCATGTGAATTCCATTCTCAGTGCAAATGTTGATGAATTTTTTGTTAACATATTCTCCGCCATGATCAGATCTTAGCTTAAGAATGTGATGTCTAGATTGTTTTTAAACGAAGGCCTTAAAGGCCAAGAACATGTTAAATACTTCACCCTTGAGTTTTAAGAAGTATACCCAAGTGCGTATGGAGAAATCATCAATGAAAGTTAAGAAATACTTGTATCCAGAGAATGAAACAATTGGAAGTGGACCACATCAATCACTATGCACAAGTTGTAAAGGGGCTGAGGCGTGCCAAGAGGCATGTTTTTCAAAAATATCCCGATGATGTTTTCCGAGTACACATCCGGAACAAACACCATCTCTACAAGATACCATTTGAATACCTATCACCATATTTTCTTTACATAGATTTTGAAGGGAGCAATAGTTTAAGTGACCAAATAGATCATGCCAAAGTTTGCTCACTTCATCATTATAAGCAACAAATATTGAGGGAAGATTTGATGACCCACAGTTAAATATATACAACCTTGTAGAATCATTAGCAATGCCAGTAGATAAAATCTGTCTAGGATCTCTTAGGTCCTTAATTACAACATCATGAGGTGAACATTCAACGATTGTACCTTCACCTGAATGAGTTATATGATATACAGATAGAAGGTTGCAAGATAAGGTTGGAACACATAATACATCATTAAATT
>APFE031567592.1:231297-241887 GCA_000404065.3 Pinus taeda | reverse complement strand
TCCTATATATAGAAAGGAGGTCTTTTCATTTGTATCATCCAAGAATTGTTCATTTGTGTAATGTAAAGGAGGTTGCCCCCTCGAAGAGGCTGAATTCTAAGGCGTTCAACTATCTTTTCTATCTTTTTGTGAGCTGGTTCCATAACAAAGGGCCTCATTTTGGGACTTTTTACCAAGTTCATAATTAAACTCTTGTTTTCTTGAGTTGCTTAGCTCATTGAACTCGTGTTGTTTAGCACAAGAGGTTTTTGGGTGGAAATCTCACCTCTTTCTTCGGTGGACTTCAAGTACCACCCTAGGGGAGCCTATTTCTACAATTAAGAGTTGTTCTCAGAGAATTTACAAGTGTATTTGTCCACCAGATGGAGTAGACTAGACGCAGAAGGAGTATGCACTCCTTGGAGAAATAGCTATAGGGCATACTGGATTCTGGGCTTTTTGGGAGGTGATTGTTTTAGTATTTGTTGGAAGATTTGAAGGATTTTGCAGTGCTGAAGTGTAGGGAATTTGGAGGAGTATTTCTATTGCATTTGGTTGTATAAAAAGGGTCACTGGCTGGACCTGCGCAAGGGAGAAAAGCTGGGTAGTTGGGCTAGGTGATTGCCGGGATTTGGAGGTCTTGCTGGAGGGATTTGCAGAGGAGTCTTGTAGTGTATTTTTCGGAGGGATTTTGGGCCTATAGGTAGCTCCTTCCTTCAGTAGTGCGTACACTAGGCAGAGATAGGAAGTGCACATTTTTAGGGCTTCCCAGATCAACCAGAAGTAGCCCAATTCCTTACTAGGTTTTTGTGGGTTTGAGGTATAGAGTCTGCAGTTAATTTCAGTAAATTATTTGAGCAGTTTGGAGGACCAAATCATTAGCTCATTTCCAGCAATTGCAACGGTTCCTTCAGATTGAGCGCAAATCTTGCAGCAAAGCCATTTTCAGCACTTCAGTACCTTCATCTTCACCTAGGATATTTCCTTGCTAGTTGTAACAAGCTGAGGTGCATCTATCTCCATATATTTGTACTCCATCTTGTTTAATTAATAAAATGGCTCCGCTTGGTGCAGTTTATGGTGTTTCATGTTATTGTTTATGCATGGGTTAAAACTTTGTGTTGTATGTTGGAATTTTCTCTTGTTATCACTGTTATTTCCTGTTAGTGATATTACACCCGAATGGTCAAGTCTTGGGGTTGGGCCGACTTGGAGCTGACCTTATGTTTTAGAGGCATAATTCAATATTTAAAATTCAAAATTTTGTCCAAACCACTTCAAATACAACTCAACCACTAATTAAACAAATAGATGGTACTGCTTCATGGTATCTTCTAGAATTACTTCAAGATGGCTTCAGTGACTGATCCAAAACCTCTTCAATGGCTACTCCAAAACCTCTTCAATCATGTTCAAATTCTGCTCCAAGAAGTCTTCAAGATCTGCTCCAAAATGTTCTCCATGGTCTGCTCCAAAGTGGTCACAAGTCTGTCCAAAAAGATGCTCCAATTCTGCTTCAAGATCAGCTCAAATCTACTTCAAAATATCCTTCGAGTCTACTCCAGTATTTGTTTTAAGTCTACTCCAAAGCTTGCCTTAACGTCTACTCAGAGTTCTGCTCTAAAGTCTGCTCAAGAATGCATCAAAAGGGAGCTCCAAAAGTCTTCAAAATTTTGCTTTCCAAGGTCTCCGAGTTCTGTTCAAAGATGCCTACAAGTACAACTATTGAAAATAACCCATAAAATATTGAATTCAGGGTCGAGTCGTATACACTAGTACAAGGCAAGTCTGCTTCTATCACAGAACGAATCTACTCTTACCACATGTAATATTCCTAATTAGCCATGGCTAATTGGAATATTCTATTTTGCTCAATTTTGCCTTATATAGTTATTTATAAATAAAAAGGTGAGGAAAGGGGGACATAACTCACTTTTTGAATAAAGTCACTCCCTAGTAGCACAACGTTGTAACTTAAAAGGGGGGCCAAGGGGGCCAAAGGACCACGTAGACACTTGGAGGGACTGCGCAAATGGACAAGAGCACGTGGCAAGAGAGAGGCCACGTTGGAGGAGGTGGGCCTTAGGGTTTTGAGAGAGGCCAATGCTATAAAGGAGAGAGGAGCCTCCTCATTTTGGCATTCGATTATGTTGCATTTGAGCTAGGCACTTCGACTTAGAGCACGCTGGCTGTTTAGCCTGTCTACAACACTGTTTAGTGCATCGAGTGTCTCCGTTCGGAGATCTCACCCTTAGCCCCGAGGGACTTCGAGTGCCTACCTGGGCAAGGTAATTTCATCAGTCTTTTGCAGGAGGGTCGATCTTTGGAGTTGAGGAAGAACTAAGCATTTTGATGACTGCGCAATCTCGAGAGAGGAGAACGAAGTCTCTTTTGGTAGGAGCTCCAGATTGGGTTTATGTGGAGGATTTGAGCTTGGAGATTGAGCAAGGGATCATCCCTTGCATATTGGAGGATTTTGGCAGAGTCTCGGGCAAAGTTTTGGAGGATTCTCTTCAGTGGGAGTGTACAGCCTTGAGGGATAGCATAGATCCTTAAGGGGGTGATTTTCGGGTTCAGCTATTTTAGAAAATCTTTCTGGGCTTTTCTGGGTCTATTGAGCAGAGGCTGATTCCAGAGTTTCAACATTTTTTGAGGAAGGGAACAGCCCCAAATCTTCACTTGATTCCAGCAGTAGCAACAGCACAACGGTTCTCCGGTAGCCTGGATGCAGTTCAGAGAGAGGCCATTTCCTTACCATTCTGACTGTATTTCTTCACTTGTCTTGTGCAAGTCGAGGTGCTATCTTTCTGATCACCTTTTGTACTCTTTCCATTACTTAGTATAATAAAATGGCTTAGCATTTCTCTCTGCTTTTCTTGAGTATCTGCTTATATTCCATGTATACATTATTGTATGTTGCACTACTGTTATTTTTATCTCTTGAACTTCCCGGCTACTATATCACTTCTATGTTTTTCTCTTATACTCTTAGATAGAGTCTGGAAAGGGCCAGGTAGCCTCCAGATCTCGTCCTCTTTTCAGAGGTGACATATCTGGTAAACGCCCTCCCAGTCCATCTCTGGTTGGAGTTTGCTTGTGATTGAGGGATATCCTTGAAAAGGGATATTACAGTGGTATCAGTGCATAGATCTAGCTTAGCCTGTGGAGCTAGAAGTCTATGACACCGGGGGAGAAGCCCTACATCTGTTATAGAGGTAGGAAATACAGAGATACTGAGCGTAGGTTGGACAACACCTACGGAGAGGGAGATTGTGTTTGGGTGGTGGGCACAGAACAGGAGCCTGTGGTGAACACAGAACGGGAGGATCCGATGGCAGATGAGGACGACAAGAGATTTGCAGACATGCTCCTCAAATCAGTGCAGGATCTGTCGAGGTAGATCGAGGTGATGGGGCAAAGATTCACGACGGTGGAGGCTAGACAGTGTGAGAACCCACTGGTTTTCTAGGTTGGTGAGGAATCAGGTACATCCCACCATTTTCTAGAGCAGGGTGCCACTCAGCGTGATACTACTTAGCAAATGGCCTCACATGCCCCTACACGCTCTACCATGCCCACTTTCCTTGGAGTAGACACGGGGGCCAGAGCCCAGCAAGAGGTAGAGCCCGGTCATATGGGCGATTATTTTGCAGAGTACCAGGGCTATGGGTAGGAGTTCAGGGATGCTCTCTCATTCAGAGGCTTTGTTCAGCGCCAACGGCATAGTAGACTCCGTGACCATCATAGGGGACACTAGCATTATCATGATGGAGACACCCACCGCACAGCTAGTAGATTCCACTTGCCTATGTTTGATGGTTCATCAAATAGCTCGGCAAAGTCTTGGGTGGTGAAGCTGGACATCTGTTTCCAACTTAACCAGATGTCGGAGACAGAGGCCATCAAGGTGGCGACATTACATTTGGATGGTGAGGCCCAGGACTGGTGGTTCCATGGGATGGTTACACTCGGACACTCCACAGTGATGACATATGTCGAGTTCACCAGGAGATTGATAGAGAGGTTTGACCGGAGGGATCCGGAATAGCACTTTGTTGCGCTGACGAGGCTCAAACAGACCAGGAGCCCAGAGACCTACATTGTAGATTTCTTGAGGGTTTTAGTGATGGTGCCAGATCTATTTGCGACACAGATGATCTACATGTTTGTTGAGGGGTTAGCAAAGCCACTTCGAGGTCTAGTTAGATCCACTAGACCAGCCACACTCCAGGATACTATTAGCAGGACCCGGGACTTACAGGATGCCTTACCCAAGACCTGGACACCTTACCCCCAAAGACAGGCTTTCCAACCTAAGGGGAAGGATGTGAGGATTCTGCCTCCAAAGGGGAGTCCAGGACGAGCACAGATTGATGATGATGCCAGGAGGGAGCTGAAGAAGAAGCGATTGTGCTTTACTTGTCAAGAGCCGTGGGCACCGGGATATAGATGTGCCGTTGGCAAAGCACATTTTATTGAGGTCTTCTCCGAGAGCAGCGGGGAAGAGGATGAGGAGGATGATGCGGAGGCAGGGGATAGTCATGCCACGCAGGGTCCTTTGCCACCTCCACCACAAGGAGCAGGTGGTGTAGCTTTTGCACCTACCAGAGGGGCCCTTGTAGCATTGCAAGGAGTTCCCAAGTGTTTGACGCTGTGCGTACGGGGGACAGTACGTGGCCAGCGAGTATCAGTTTTGGTTGACAGCGGGGTAACCCACAACTTCATCGATGCACAGATTTTTGAACGAAGAGGTATACAGACGGAGAGCTTCTATGGATTTTCAGTTTTGGTCCCAGGAGATCAGACCATGGTGTGTGCTCGTTATGTCCTAGAGTTATCAGTGATGATGGGCACCTACACACTGATTGACCACTTTTTCGTGGTCAATATTTCGGACACCAACATGATACTGGGTGTTCAGTGGCTTATCACTTTAGGGAAGGTCACGACAGATTAGAAGGCCTTAAAGATGGAGTGGGATGATGAGAAGACAGGGAGACATGAGAAGATACAAGGACAACACACATATCCGCCTCAGATTGTTTCAGCTCATCGGATGGAGGCAGTCTTCTGGACGGGAGACGTAGAGTGGGCAGTGGATCTGCGTGCATCAAAGGCAGGGACTACAGAGCAGACGTTGCACCCAGAGATACAGTCCATCCTTGACTAGTATGCCATAGTGTTTGGGGAGACTCCGCCAGGACAGCCATCGGACCGGGGGTTTGAGCACACCATTGAGCTTGAGTAGGGAATACAGGCAGTGACTACTACCCCCTATGGGCATCCCAAGGCCTATCGGGATGAGATTGAGTGGGCCATTAAGGAGTTGTTGGCTCTTGGGTACATTCGGCTGAGCACGAGTCCTTTTGCTTCTTCCATGGTGTTGGTGAAGAAGAAGGACGGCACATTGAGGATGTGCATTGACAACAGGGCCCTGAACAAGAAGAGCCTGAAGAACAGGTACCCCATACCCAGGATGGATGAGTTGAGAGGAGCACAATTCTTCTCAAAGATTGATTTGAGATCTGGGTACCATCAGATTCGCATGAGGGAGCAGGACATTCGCAAGACCGCCTTCAGGTGTCACTATTGGCACTTTGATTTTTTGGTGATGCCCTTCGGGCTAACCAATGCCCCAGCTACATTCCAGTCTTGCATGAATCACATCTTCTACAGTCACTTAAGGAAGTTTGTGTTGGTGTTCTTTGATGATATCCTCATTTACAACAGGACTTGGGAGGAACATCTCCAACACATTGAGACAGTGTTGTGCATCTTGGAGGAGCAGCAGTTTTATGCTAAGCTCTCCAGGTGTGAGTTTGGGTTGACGAAGATGTTGTACTTGGGACACATCATAGGGGTGGACGGAGTGAGAGTCCACGAGGAGAAGATCAGGGCCATTAGGGATTGGCCGGAGCCGAGGAACGTGACAGAACTTCGGGGATTCATTGGCATTTGTACTTACCACTAGAAGTTCGTCAAGAGTTTCTCACAGCTTGCTGCACCCCTGATAGATCTAACGAGGAAGTGGGCATTCAGTTGGTCGGATATAACGCAACGAGCCTTTGACAGGCTCAAGGAGGTTATGAGCAGCTGCCCAGTGCTTGCATTACCGGATTTTTCGCAGCCATTTGTTTTGGAGTGTGATGCGTCGAGAGAGGGGATCGGCGCAGTGTTGATGTAGGGAGATCACCTTATAGCCTTTGAGAGCCGGAAGCTCCTTCCGCACAAGAGGTTGTATTCTATATATGACAAGGAAATGCTGGCCATTATGCATGCATTGGCCAAGTTCCGGCAGTATTTAGTGGGTAACAGGTTCAGGGTGAGAACTGATCACAACAGCCTCAGGTTCTTTTTGGAGCAGAAACAGCTACAGGAGAGGCAACAGAAGTGGATTAGTAAGATCCAAGCATATGACTTTGACATTGAGTATGTCAAGGGTAAGAACAATGTGGTAGCAGATGCCCTTTCACGTAGACCAACCATATTGTCTCTTATAAGGTTGGACATAGACTGGAGGGCTCGACTCTTAGTAGAGTACTCCAAGGACAGATTTGCATGTGAGGTTTTGGATGGGCAGGTGGCAGATGACAGGTACAGGGTGGTCGATGAGATCATCTACTACAGGGACCGGATCTTCTTGACTAAGGGATCTCAGCTCAAGAAGAAGATACTTCAGGCATCACATGATTCACCATTGGCCGGCCATCAGGGGTTTACCAAAACCTACAGGGCCATTAGAGAGAGGTTCTCATCGAAGGGCCTCAAGGAGGACATACTCCAGAATATCCGGGATTGCGATATTTGCCAGAGGAACAAGGCGGAGATGAGCCATCCCGCAGGATTATTGTAGCCTCTTCCCATTCCGGAGGGGAAATGGGAGTGTATTTCGATGGACTTCATCACAGAGTTGCCCATGGTACAGGGCAATGATTGTATCTTTGTCTCGTTGATTCACTGACAAAGTACGCACATTTTTTCGCCATATCCGTACACTACATAGCAGCATAGGTGGCCGAGTTGTTCTTCAGAGAAGTCTTCAGGCTACATGGTCTTTCTAAAACCATCACCAGTGACAGGGACAACCGTTTCATGGGCGGGTTTTGGTAGGAGCTTTTCCAGTTGGTGGGGACGGAGTTGACACCGAGTACCAGTTATCACCCACAGACGGACGGGCAAACAAAGATAGTTAACAAGTGGCTGGAGGGCTACTTGCGTAACTATGTCAGTGGGCAGCAGTGAGCATGGCTGAAGTGGCTGCATCTGGGGGAGTATTGCTACAACACTACACATCACATGTCCATTGGTATGTCACCATTCTATGCTTTGTATGGATATCATCCTTTATCTTTTGGTGACGTGATGTTTGGTGCTAGCAAGGCTTCGAGAGCCAAGATTGGATCCAAGAGAGTCAGGATATTCTCTGAGCTCTCAAGGATAATATGGCTACAGCGCAGAACCAGCAGAAGTTGTATGTTGATAGGGGTCGGGTGGAGAGACAGTTTGAGGTAGGGGACTTGGTCTACCTACGATTACAGCCATACCAACAGTCGTCATTGAAGCAGAAGGGGGATGAGAAGCTCAAGCCCCGCTTTTATGGGCCATACAGGGTGATACGCAGGATTGGACAGGTTGTGTATGAGTTGGCGCTGCCCCAACGCAGCAAGATTCATAACATTTTTCATGTATCATGCCTGAAGAAGGCATTGGGGCAGCAGGTGACAATGACAGATGAGCTACCACCCATGGATGATGAGGGGCATTTGGTGTTGCATCCAGAGGCTATTATTGATACCAGGGAGAGGCAGTTGTGGAGCAGGACGGTCCGGGAATTCTTGGTGAGGTGGAAGAATTTACTGGATGAGGATGCCACTTGGGAGAGTGAGAAAATTTTGCAGCATCCATCACTTCAGTTGCTTGAGGACAAGCAACATTTTGTCGGGGGAGACTATAATATTCCTAATTAGCCATGGTTAATTGGAATATTCAATTTTGGTCAATTTTGCCTTCTATAGTTATTTATAAACAAAAAGGTGAGGAAAGAGGGACATAACTCACTTTTTGAATAAAGTCCTCCCTAGTAGCACAACGTTGTAACTTAAAAGGGGGGCCAAGGGGGCCAAAGGACCATGTAGAGAAGGGGGCCCACGTAGACACTTGGAGGGACTGCGCAGATGGAGAGGAGCACCTGGCAAGAGAGAGGCTACGTTGGAGGAGGTGGGCCTTAGGGTTTTGAGAGAGGCCAACGCTATAAAGGAGAGAGGAGCCTCCTCATTTTGGCATTCGATTATGTTGTATTTGAGTTAGTCACTTCGACTTAGAGCACGCTGGCTGTTTAGCCTGTCTGTAGCATTGTTTAGTGCATTGAGTGTCTCCGTTCGGAGATCACACCCTTAGCCTTGGGGGACTTTGAGTGTTTGCTCGGGCAAGTTAGTTTCATCAGTGTTTTGCAGGAGGATCGATCTTTGGAGTTGAGGAAGAACTGAGCATTTTGATGACTGCGCAGTCTCGAGAGAGGAGGACGCAGTCTCTTTCGGTAGGAGCTCCGGATTGGGTTTATGTGGAGGATTTGAGCTTGGAGATTGAGCAAGGGATCAACCCTTGCATATTGGAGGATTTTAGCAGAGTCTCGGGCAGAGTTTTGGAGGATTCTTTTCAGTGGCAGCGCAGAGCCTTGAGGGATGGCGTAAATCCTCAAGGGGGTGATTTTCGGGGGCCAACTATTTTAGAAAAGCTTTATGGGCTTTTCTGGGTCTATTGAGCAGACGCTGATTCCAGAGTTTCAACATTTTCTGAGGAGGGGAACAACCCCAAATCCTCACTTGATTCCAGTAGTAGCAGCAGCACAACAGTTCTCCGGCATCTTGGACGCAGTTTAGAGAGAGGCCATTTCCTTACCATTCTGAGTGTATTTCTTCACTTGCCTTGTGCAAGTCTAGGTGTTATCTTTCTGATCACCTCCTGTACTCTTTCCATTACTCAGTATAATAAAATGGCCTAGCATTTCTCTCTGCATTTTTTGAGTATCTGCTTATATTCCATGTATACATTATTGTATGTTGCACTACTGTTATTTTTAACTCTTGAGCTTCCCGGCTACTATATCACTTGTGTGTTCTTCTCCTATACTCTTAGACAGAGTCTAGAAAGGGCCAGGTAGCTTCCAGATCTCGTCCTCTTTTCAGAGGTGACATATCTGGTAAACGCCCTCCTAGTCCATCTCTTGTTGGAGTTTACTTGTGTTTGAGGGATATCCCTGAAAAGGGATATTACATAGAAATTCACATCTTTTAACTTAATTTTTCATTAGGGACCACCCCTCTTAGCTAACCTAGGAGACAACTCAAACAGAGAGAGTCGGGATTAGTGTGACAACCCCTTCTTTGAGTTCCTTGCCGCCAACCACACCTTGTGGGGTTGAAGGCTTTTCTCACTAACTTGTAGGTAGGTGTAGGCGACAGGGTCAACAAACCTCATTTTCCATAAGTGCATCTTGGAAAGCAGGTCACTCATAGTAACTCTCATCTCATATTTACCTTGGTGAGCAGGGTAAAGTGGGTAAATGTGGGGTGTGGTGTTACGAGGTTTGTCCATACACATATTATCAATCTCAAGTATAATATATTATATAATATAATATATTTAATTATAATTATATATATAATAATAAATAAAATATATATATAATTAATTATATAATTATAATTATTATTAATATCAATGTATAATATAATAGATATATGTTCCATCGATTGAAGATAATGGCAATTGCTGTAAAAAATTTCTCATTTCCCCCCACCCGTTTGTAGTTTCACTTTCTCAAAAGATAGTTAATGTTTTTCCCCATATCCATACATTCAACAACTGAAAAAATAATTTTTTTTGAAAACACAAATTCTGGAAATTTTACAGAATGCTGAAAATGCAGAAATAAAAAATCAGCAGGTACAAACAACCATTTAACACATTTAAATACAGTGATTTTTGGTCAAGGTGACCCTGGAAAAACCCCCTATAACTCTTGGGGAAAATCAGTTCGAGAGCTCTTTCTTATTTCTGAAAATGCTTTTTACAGTGAGAAATATTCAGCAAAAAATCAGCAAGCAAACTTTTACAACTTATCTCGTTTTCTGTGCCTCACAGCCAACTGGATAATACTTGCGAACAGCAAAACAGGACAGCAATAAATGTTGTACGGCCTCCTCGATTTTCGTGCCCACTTTCAACCTTAAATGCTGTTGTACGACCTGCCTAGAAATGCATGCCAAGCTGCCATAAATACATTGTATGAACCTCGATTTGCGTGTAGAAAAACACAACAATATGCTGTACGGATTTGCCTCTATCTGCGTGCCAAAGTACAGCCACTTGCTGTACAACCTTCCTTGGAAAATGTGCCAGCAAACTGCTCCTCAATTTCTGTGCAAATTGCTCTTCGATTTCTGTGCAAACAGCTGTACAGATTTCTAGAAAATCGTGCCAAAATTTGCTTTTCACTGTGTGCTAATTCAACTGTACGGATTTGCTAAACTGCTGCCTTGGAATGTGTGCCAAGCTGCTGTCTCCTTCTCCTCCCTGTCCAGAAATCTCCCTTGCTCTCTTGCTCTCCTT
>APFE031567592.1:194761-227915 GCA_000404065.3 Pinus taeda | reverse complement strand
TGTAATATTCCTAATTAGCCATGGCTAATTGGAATATTCAATTTTGCTCAATTTTGCCTTCTATAGTTATTTATAAATAAAAAGGTGAGGAAAGGGGGACATAACTCACTTTTTGAATAAAGTCACTCCCTAGTAGCACAACGTTTTAACTTAAAAGGGGAGCCAAGGGGGCCAAAGGACCATGTAGAGAAGGGGGCCCACGTAGACACTTGGAGGGACTGCGCAGATGGAGAGGAGCACGTGGCAAGAGAGAGGCTATGTTGGAGGAGGTGGGCCTTAGGGTTTTGAGAGAGGCCAACGCTATAAAAGAGAGAGGAGCCTCCTCATTTTGGCATTCGATTATGTTGCATTTGAGCGAGTCACTTCGACTTAGAGCACGCTGTCTGTTTAGCCTATCTGCAACATTATTTAGTGCATCGAGTGTCTCCGTTCGGAGATCTCACCCTTAGCCCTGGGGGACTTCGAGTGCCTGCTCGGGCAAGGTAGTTTCATCAGTCTTGTGTAGGAGGATCGATCTTTGGAGTTGAGGAAGAACTGAGCATTTTGATGATTGCGCAGTCTCGAGAGAGGAGGACGCAATCTCTTTTGGTAGGAGCTCCGGATTGGGTTTATGTGGAGGATTTGAGCTTGGAGATTGAGCAAGGGATCAGCCCTTGCATATTGGAGGATTTTGGCAGTCTTGGGCAGAGTTTTGGAGGATTCTCTTCAGTGGCAGCGCAGAGCCTTGAGGGATAGTGTAGATCCTCAAGGGGGTGATTTTCAGGGGTCAACTATTTTAGAAAAGCTTTCTGGGCTTTTTTGGTTCTATTGAGCAGGCGCTGATTCCAGAGTTTCAGCATTTTCTGAGGAGGGGAACAGCCCCAAATCCTCACTTGATTCCAGCAGTAGCAACAACACAACAGTTCTTCGGCAGCTTGGACGTAGTTCAGAGAGAGGCCATTTCCTTACCATTCTAAGTGTATTTCTTCACTTGCCTGTGCAAGTTGAGGTGCTATCTTTTTTATCACCTCCTGTACTCTTTCCATTACTCATTATAATAAAATGGCTTAGCAGTTCTCTCTGCATTTATTGAGTATCTGCTTATATTCCATGTATACATTATTGTATGTTGCACTACTGTTATTTTTATCTCTTGAGCTTCCCAGCTACTATATCACTTGTGTGTTTTCCTCCTATACTCTTAGACAGAGTTTGGAAAGGGCCAGGTAGCCTCCAGATCTCGTCCTCTTTTTAGAGGCGACATATTTGGTAAACACCCTCCCAGTCCATCTTTGGTTGGAGTTTACTTGTGATTGAGGGATATCCCTGAAAAGGGATATTACACCACATGCCTGAAATTAGTCATAAGTCTAAGATTAGTTATAGGTTCGAATTTGGTTGTAGGAGGTTGAGGTCTGCTCCAAAAAGGGGCTGAATTCTATGTTAGAGAGAGATGTTGAGATTTACTCCAATAGTTTCCCAAGTTTTGCTCCAAAAAACCTGATCAAGAAATCCTCTAATAACCCTTATCCAAGAACAAAAATAAATCCAAGAAACCCTTCCTTCACTTTGCTCTTAGGTTCATGAGAGATGAACCTGTGTTTGTCTTCCTCAGGTTTGAATACTCTTTGTCTTGTCTTCACCAATCTCATCTAGCCGAATTGGGGAAGAGCATGGTCTTTATTTATATTAATTCAATCAATCACTTAATTGACATGTCTATTGGAGAGGGAGTCGACTTGTTTTTAAGTAATTGACTTGACAGAGGTAAAAACAAGTGGTTTCTGAGTTAAGAAAATAATTTCTCCTTAATTGAGAGGAGTTAGGAGGCATGCGGTAGCTCATTAAAAGGGGCTTAAAATTCTCTTTAAGCATATTCCACTCTCCTCATCAGTTGGACATCCCTTTGACATTAATAACAATTAATTCTTCCAACAAGGAATTTCCCCTGGAGTATTCACCCTTGGCCAAATCAACATGGTCCTGGTAAAGTCCTTCATGGATTCTCAGGTGAATTACATCAATCTCCTATGGTCAAATTAGCATGACCTAGCCAAAGTCTTTCATGGCTTCTCAGAAAAAGATCTGTCCAATCCTGCAACTTCCCTAGGTCATTCACCCTTGGTCAAATCAGCGTGACCCAGCCAAATCAACATGGCTACTCAAGTGAATGTATGCATCTCCCTTGGTCAAATCAGCATGGCTTCTCAGGAGATGGTTTGCTTGATCCTGCAAAGACATCAACACTCTCTCTCAACGAGGGAGACATTCTACATCACGCCAAGCTTGTCTATGAAGTATACAAACTTCACTCTAGACAGAGGCTTGGTGAGAATATCAACAATTTGCTTGTCTGTAGGTATGTACTGGAGCTTCATTGCTCCTCTCTGCATAATCTCTTGGATGAAGTGATATTTAATCTCAATGTTCTTTGACTTGATCAAATAGCCTTGCAAATAACCTTCGAAGCCACACTACATCCAGACTTGCGACATTGGCCACAATATACTTTGCCTCTGTAATACTAAGTGTGACAGAAGTCTACTTCCTACTAAACTAGGATATCATAGTTGAAGCAATACTCTCGAGGTGTGTTGTCTATCCTTTGCACTCCCTGCTTAATCTGAATTTGTATATCCTTGCAACCTCACGTCACCACTTGAGACATATCTTAGACCATATCCAATTATACTACACAGGTACCTGAACACATGCTTCGTTGCAACCGAATGTACCTTCCTTAGCTCAACCATATACTGGTTTAGGGTGTTTACTGAAAAGAAAACATCAAGGATCCAATCAACTGCCTATACATTGTAGGATCCACCAAATCTGAATTTGAAGCGGAATCACTCAGCTTCTTCGGATTGGAACTCATAGGTGTAGCCATGGATTTGCTGTCCATCATACTGAATCTCCTGAAAATATGAAAAATATGTTTCCCTTGTTTAAGGAAGATTTCATCGGGTCTTTGCCACACCTCCAATCCCAAGAAATAATGTATCAAGCCAAGATCCTTCATCTCAAACATTCGAGGCCAAACATTCGAGGCCAATTCCCTCTGACATTGAAGCATATCCTTCTATGGTAATCTAGATTTCTTCCTTTGTCGCGAAAGCAAGCCCTTCTACCACTACGACTTCCTTTTTCATTGAAGCATACTATGTCATCTAACATGGCCCCCTCATAGAAGGTATACATCTCTTAGAAACCTCTTGTCTCTGAGTATCTTGTCTGACAATCTCAGCCCATGACATCCTCTTGGAAGGTTGCTCCTTCCATTCTCATTAATTGTCTGCTTCCTCAGAACTGGAAGTTGTTCCAGTCATCTAGCACAATCCTAAATGTGCTAACAATCTATTAAATCCTCCCTCTCAAACATTAATCACTTTATGCCGAGTCTATGCTCAAGCCTTTAGGCCATACATGAATTTGACCATCGGACAAGTGGAGCAAAAATCTCCTCATAGTCCACTCCCCCTTTATGGGAGAACCCTCTTGGCACAAAACTTGCTTGTATGTTTCCATTTGATATGTAAATAATTGCCTTGGTAGCCTCCACAATGGAACTGTTCTTCCCTTCCCCATCCAAGAGGCCATGGAAAAGAAAGAAAAAAATCATAACCAAGCAAAATACAAAGACAAAAGGCTAATTAAAAAATAAAAGTAATAATAATAATCAAGGAAGAAAAAAATATAAAGTACTTGTCTCTTGATATGAGGACTGTAGGGAATTTTCAACTTCCTCTTTGACAAATCTGTAAGAGGGTCTCAAAAACCTATCACGTGCCTTACCCACAAACCAAGCATCACTACTTTTGGTAATGGTCTCTAAAGGAAAAATTCCTTTGACTTCTTCTGAGGCAGATGCTCATCGTCATCATCATCAATGTTAGTTGTTGATGCATGTCGCTTTCCCTTCCTTTTCTTCTCAGGACATTGTGAGGCATAGTGTCCAAAATTATGACAAATGAAGCACTTGACTTTTGACATATCATTCTTCTTTTGATCCTAAACATGAGCGAGTCTTCTACTTGTATTCTTCTTATCAAACTTTCTGAATTTCCTTCTCTCTTTTCCTTTGCTTGTGTGAGCTACAAGAGCTTGAGTTTCTTCATCCTGCGGATTCTACAAGCTATTCTTGGATAACAAATTGGTCTCCTCTTGGACGCAATTAGTCCATATCTTATCAAACTTGGGCAGTTTTTCTCATGCACAAATTCCTTGAATAAATGGCTCCCATGAGGAGGGAAATTCATTGAGAGTTATTCTAACAAGCTCTGTATCATTAATGGTATCTCCAATGGCTTCAAGATCATCTCTCATCTGGGAGACTCTTATAAGATATCAGACAACAAAATCTCATCTAGTCATCATGATATTACAGTGGCGATTTCTCAAGGTTAACTTCCTACTAGTGTTGTTGCTCTCATATAATCCTATCAAAGCATCATACACTTCCTTGATAGTCTTCAATGTAGCAACATGAGGAATCAAGTGGTCCTTCATGGAATCTACCAAGATTTTTTTCACCTTGGTGTCATTCTTCTTATACTTGGCTTTTTCCACATGATATTGAAGCTCATTCTCTTCTAAGATAAGGAGCATCATTGTCTTCCAAGATTTGAAGTTGATGGCACCATCTAACTTGTCTTCAACTCTGATACTTGGTCCCATTTTGACGAGATTTCAAAACCAAGCTACTGAAGACTTCTCTCTTAGGCTGACTTCAATAATTGATCTTTCAATAATGCTTTAAACCCATGTTGAATTTTATACAAGATATACAATAGAATATGATTTTCTACCAGAAAATTACTTCCTAATGATTTCCAACTAGTGTGTTTTCCACTACTATCATTGAATAATTGCACTTAAGAAAATCTCAACATTGAATGCAACGAAACAATAAAGATCATAGAAAGACAACTATGCACAATAGAGACAACAAATTCTACCCTGGGAAACCCAACCTCCTGAGAAAATCCGACAAATTTTCAATAAGAGAAATTATCCTTCAGCAAGGTTTACAAAATCAATGATTTTGTCCAGAAATTTGCGCCAATAATCCAAGTCAAAATACTAGTCAAACCTAGTCAATTTTCAGCAAGTCAATGCTGGTCAAACCGGCAAAAAAATAAAAAATTCAACACTGGTCAAGTTGGCTTGGACAATCTTCTTGCAGTCAAATTCATCCTTCTGTTCACAAGTGTGACCGTCCAAGAATGTTGGTAAAACTCTTCCATGAACTTGCTCAAAGGCTCATTCACATGTGCAACCAAGAGTGAGATAGAAAGATAGAAAGATGATCTCCAAAATAGACTTCTTCATGCTTAGACTTGCTCTTTGTTGGTGGAGAAAATGAAATGTCACATCATCTATATATACTAGTCGAATGGGGTGAAATAACCCAAGGGACACATCCCTTCACCCTCTTGGGCCAACTTGACTTTTCTAGGCCAACTTGTCATTCAAAATTCAAATTTTTATTTTAGTTCTTCATAATTCTTCTAATCTGACTTAGGCATGCGGGAATATCTTCGGATGCTAGAAAATTTGAAAATGTCAGCAATAGACCCATTTAACTCCAACGCTTGGTTTTCATTCCGGTATATCTATAAGACTCCATATGTCATTCCTCTCTATGGTTGCAATTTCTTCATTCGTAGCTTCATCCAATTCTTTATTTTTCACCGCTTCTTAAACACGTGTTTGCTGACAAGATAGTAAAGCAAGATGTACTTTTTCAAAATCTAGTTCATAAATCTCTCTCAAACTTCTTGTTTCTGTGGAATGGTGGATTCGTATTTGTTTCTTGAGGATGGACTGTGCACATTCTGTCTTCCTTGGTTTGCATCTTCTGCTGGAACTTATAGGCATGTCGATCCTTGTCTTGATTGTTCCACTTTTGTTGCATTACCTGGTTCATATGCATGTGGAGAAATTTGATTCTTGTTTGTCCCTTCATCTTGATCATTCCATCTCTTGAAATAATTGTTTACTTGGTGATAGGATTGTACAATTTGTAAGTCTTGGATTCTTCACTATATCCAACAAATTTGCATTTTTCACTTTTGTCGTTCAAATTTCTCCCCAATTCTTTTGGAACATGTGCGTAGTCTACACAAGCAAAGATCCTCACACACTTGTCTTCTCACCAACTCCATGGCTTCCAAAGGAATTCTGTCTTTGACACTTTTGGTTGGAGATCTATTCAAAATAGACATTGAACATACTATTGTGTCTGCTCAATACTCATTTGACAAATTCTTTGTCTTCAACATGCTTCATGCCATATCCATGATGGTCTAATTTTTCCTTTCTTCTACTCCATTTCATTGTGAAGTGTACCTTGTCGTAAATTGCCTCTTAATACCTTCATCCCTACGATATGTTGCAAACTCTTTGGAATGATATTCACCTCCTCAATCTGATCTTAATACTTTAATTTGCTTGTCACTTCACTTCTCTGCCATGGCTTTGAATTGCTTGAAATTTCAAATTGTATCAGATATGTTTTTGATGAAGAAGACCCGTGTCATTCTATTGAAATCATCAATAAAGGTTAGAAAATAAAAACGTCCTCCTGTTGACTGGGTTTGCATTGGACCACAGAGGTCTATATGTATCACATTTTAATCACTTTGTTTATTAAATAAGAAAAAAGAATTAGTACTTTAATAATGATGAAACAATAATAAAATTTTTAATACTAATTCTTAATATATTTACATATAGTACGAGAAACCCTTGAGGATTCATGTACCCGAAGGGTGGTACTCACCTTTGGCGCTTTTGCTTCTCCTCATCAGCCTCATTATCACCGCGAGTTTTTTCATATATAAAGCTACTACTTCTAAACGTAGCCGTAGTCTTACAAAGGAACTTGCCACCAGTGGTGTGGCATCAATTTTCTTGGGTTTTGGATCCCTATTTTTTCTTTTAGCTACATGCGTATGAGTCATATTGTAAAGTTGGTTTTCTTGTAAACTGTAACTAGGTCGGGTCTTCATAATGACATGTAATTGTGACTTTTGTAAATGATGTAATAAAGGAAATAGAATTATTTTTGTATGCCTTGCTTCATGGATTTCATGAGCAAGAGGTTTTATTTGTTAGTGGCTCCCATTGAGAGCTTTAGGATTTATCACTAATTCAAAGAGTCAATGTCATGTATAAAGAGCTCTTCTTGCACATATGTAAAATGTATATGAGTCTATGTCTATGTCTAAATAGCCGTCCAAAAGACAAGTACAATCCTCTTGATGTCGACCTGCAAGATGAATTAAATAACAACTTATGTCAGTTCACTTAAAATGACACATCTATTTGAATGGTAATGTCATACTAATATATGGACGAACAACTATATATAAGAGGCTATGCTCATCGCATAAATATAGTGAAGTAACTTCGCATCACTCTGAGATTTCAGTGAACAGAAAAGGTGTGGATTCTTTGTTTTGGTGATCCATTGCTATGGAAGAGTTTGGATGTCAAGCTACAGCACAGAAAGATCAGATAAGAAGCTTGGACTAGGGTACAACAGTCAAGGAATTGGGATGTCACTGTAATTTTAGGAGAACAAAAGCGGCGAGGAAAATGACCATGTCAGAGATAAAGTTTCAGTGTTCGAACAAGGAATCACAGTCCAATGGAGATATTACAGTTTGGTGGTATCAAGGAAATTCGGAACCCTCTTCAATCACCGTGACAACAAGAATCTTTGTGCTACACAGTTTGGACAAGTATAGATATATATTATAATTTGGTGTTGAAAAGAAACTATAGCTCGGTAATCTGAAGATTGAGTTTGGGTGCTATCTAAAGAAGAACTCGATGCCATCATAGAAGTGAGGTCTCGGTCATATGATAATAAGGTCTTACAAAAGGAGATCACGATGTGAAGACAGTGATAAGATTTCGATGGTGACAATGTCTCATTGCTCAGAAGGTTGAAGAGGAAGAGGAACCAAGAAGAAGAAGGTTGAGTGTCAAAGAGGATGTGTGTCTTAGTCTTGGAGTGGCTATTAGGTCAAGTGTCTTGGTCTTTGTATTCATCAATTGGAATCTCTATAAGAAGAATTTGTGCGGGTTTTCCTCTCAAATAATGAGAGGTTTTGGCTCTGGCTCATGCCTACATGTTGTGTCTCTTGTCTATTTATGTTCATGCATTGGTTATTGTTTGATGAAGAAGAATACTAATAATCTAACATGAAGAAGATACTAATCTAAAGAAGTAAAAAGCATTCACAAGCAGTTACTAATGAAAGAGAAATCATCTGACACTAAGCCCTAGATTTCTCAACATGGTATCAGTGCTAAGGTGCTGAAGTCAAAGAAAGGGCAGGAAAGAGACATTCAAGGATCAAGTTTCAAGAAGGGCATCAAAGCAAGTTAAAGGTTATCAAAGAAAAAGATCAAGATCTACATTGAAGAATCAAACCCTAGTTCGAAGAAGCAGTGTACAACAACAAGAGTTTTTGTTTCTATAGACATCATCAAAAAGCCACAAAAACCAACCCTCATCAAGTTGTCTACAAGGCAAGATATCTCAAAGGACTTTAAAGATGAAGATCACATCATGTTGGAGAAAGTTGAAACCCTAGAAACATTTTTTATCTACACTACAAGAGAGGTCGAAGTATATTGAAGGTGAGAAGGCATTGTCATCATTTTCAAGGTTATAAAACAAGCGAGGATCCTCTCCTTGTCCTTGAAGAAGTTCATCCAAAGAAGCATCAAATCATTCTCATCAAAAGGAACAACCTTGTCTATTGAAGAAATTCTTTTTCATTTAGAAGAAGATCATCCAAGAGGGAGCACTAATACATCTTCTTCAACCATCATCAAGGTGATCAAGGTGAAGATTTCATCTTCACTTGTCAAGTAAGTATCTTTCATTCTTTAATCAATTCGGTAAAATGACTTCGTGTTTGCAAAGAGATCTATAAGTTGGATAGGTCTTCAAAATTCCTTGCATGAAAAAGGAGGATAGACATAGTCCTCTAAGAAGGTGAAGTCATTGAACATATTAAAAGGTCTCCTCTGAATTCATGGAAAGGGATTCTTATGAAAATCCCCTCATATAGAAATATTGGAGACATCAAGGAGATGTATATGATAAACTCGTAAGAATACTCTTTGAAGATGTGGAAAAGAAAGTCAAATGAATTAGATCTAATCTACTCAAAAAGTAAAGGTATCAAAGGATGATGAATATCTTCATAAGATCTCATCTACAAGATCTAGGAAAGAAGATAATCATTATTGATCTATAATGCAATAACTGATAATTCGACAACTTGTGATTTCTACGCAACATAGAAGAAGACAAGTTGAGGGAAAAAGTGTTGAAGGTTAAGGACTTAAACATTTGTTGGAAGGAAAGGAAGTTTCGAAAATTTTGGTTCCTAGAAAGAAAAGAAAAGCATAGTTGAATGGTATGGATGCAAAGACTATGAACATTACAGGAAAGATTGTCCTTAGCTTAAGAAGGACAGTAACAAGAAGGATAGAGAAAAAGTCCATTTCACTGAAGAAGTGGAGGAAGCTGAGAGAAGGAAGTCCAAGGAAGAGAAGCATTAGAAGCAAGAGCTCGTGACATCACCATAGGAGACATGAAGGATGTCTAATGGTCAAAGGATATAGCTCTTGGTGACCTCATTGAAAAATCAAATGAAGAATTCATCCAGGGCAAGTCTCATCATACATCAGTTTAAAAGGGAAAGATTTGTTGAATAAGGATATGCGAGATAGAATCCTCATTGAAGGATTCATCGATCTAGAAAGGAAGCAAGTGTTTCATCAGGAACTCCAACTTGTGAAGTTCATGGGATGATGGTATGATGACATGATAGATGAAGCAGGTCAAGGGGTTGAAGATCTTTTCAATCAAGGAAGTTGTTGAAAGAAGCCTAGATGACCTAAAGGTAAATAAGGTATGTATGCTTGTATTTAATATTATAAATTCATGTTGTATGGTTGTAGGTAACAAGGATCACTTCTATTTTGAGAAGCATGATCAAAGGAAAGGAATGTCCTCCTATGAAAAAATGTTGGAAAGGCATGAGTCATACTAGATGAAACCAACATAATATGTCCTCATATGAAGTATGAGGTGGTTGACTACGATTGAAGAACCTTGTTTAGAAGCTTCTGGGAAGCTTCTGGGAATGAAGTGTGTGAAAAGATAGGAAGAGATCATGATAATGTGCAATGAAGGTGGAAGGCATTCAACATCCAAAGTCCAAGAAGATTTGACTACAAGATCTCCCGAAAGAATGTTAAGACTCTGATGGAAGTTGAAAAAAGATAGAGACCCTTGACAATGGATATTAGTGGGAGATGTGTCAATCTGCATGCGGGATGTTGATACTTAAAGGAAGATGTCATGGTAAAAGTAATTTTGATTTGAAATGTTCATTGATTATTTTTGAACTAATATCTGGATGAGCTTATGTAGGTGGACCATATAGAAGGATGTAATGTCCTTTCGAAAAATATAGCATGAAAGCAGAATAACATGAAGCAAAGGCAGATGGAAGATCACTTTCTGATGAGTTGAAGACATGACTGACTCATGGATAAAAGTGATAAATGAACAGTGCCCTATGTAGAAGTCCCCAAAGTTGAAGACTCCTTAATGAAGAAGAAATTCATGACATCGAAGAAAGGAGCTCTTTAAGTAGCTAGTTGTTTCAGGATCTCCACATGAAGAGATGTGATAGGTCCCTGGTTGAGAGGGAGCCTGAAAAGAAGTTTCTTACTTGGAAGAAAGTTGGAAAATTCCTAAGCAGGGAGCTTGGGTATATTCCTTCTGTGATAGGAATGAGTGCATTCCTTTAATGGAATAAAACCTCATGGAATAAAAAGGAGCGATAGACATTTCATTTTGGTCTTCACCCTGGAAGACAGAATGGAGGATTGTGTAATCATTTGGCTCCAATGCTCTTTGAGGATGAGATAGGGCATCCAACAGTAAGAGTAATTGTGGAGGACCTATATTCTTTGAGGACTGGGGAGTCCAAGATAAGAATAGTCCTTATGGAGCATACCCTGAGAGAACTCGGGTGGGGTATGTTTTGAGTGAGACAATGTTGAGTGTGTCTATAAATCATTGGTTTCGCCAACATTGTGCTCTGATCTTGTGGAGAGTTAGAGTTGTTAGTCAAGGCCTCCCTATATGACAATGCTGGTTGGTATGATGCTATACAAATGAGTTACAAATTCAAATTCTTCTCATGAGAAATTCTTCTGATTGAGAATGACCAAGTACCATTATGAATACCTCCCTAGTTAAGAGGGAGTGTTGTAAAATGTAACTAGGTTCGGTTTTCATAATGACATGTAATTGTGACTTTTGTAAAGGATGTAATAAAGGAAATTGTTAAGAAATTACTCAGAGAACATAAATTAATATTGAGATTTATCGAGATGAAAAATAACCAACAATAAACACAACACATAAACACATGTTTATTTGGGAAAACCCCAAATTCGGGGAAAAACCCATCCTAATGATATCTCATTAGCATTGGCCAAAACCCTGGCCAATCCGACCAAGTGAGCCTTCATCGCTCACATTCAGGCTTTGCATTACAATGAAGTCCTTCCAGCCTTTTATAAGCTCCATTACATATAATACCACGGGCAAAATACTATGGGTGCACAATACCATGTGCCCCAAAACCATTACTTGTTTAACCTGGTCAACTTGGACTCTATCTCGAGTCAAGTTTACCTAACAATTCCCCCCTTAAACTTGACTTGGGGTTCCTCGACTAACTCCAGGAAAACTTGCTAAGTGAGACAACCCCTCTCACTCTAGCCCTTACCCCCCTCAAAGTTTTTACCTGAGGTATTATTAACTTGACATCCCCCTATCGCCTAGTTCTAGCCCAAACTTTACCGGTGATTACCTAGGGGTACACATGCCTTACCAGGTCTTATAGTAGTATGCCCATTTACATGCAATAATTTTGACTACATTATTTTTTTTTATTTTTATTGTTGCTGCTATTCTGACCCATCCTCTCTTTCGTTTTTTTTTTTTTCAATCTTTGACCTCTTCATTCACCAAGCCAATAAAACCCTTGGCAACAAAAGCGTCCCTTTGAAACCAACATTTGGCTCTGATACCAATTGTTAAGAAATTTACAGCAGAGAGATAAATTATTACTGAGATTTACGGAGATTTAAGAGAGGAATAATAAAATAACCGACAACAATACACATAAATATTATACACATAATATTTATCCAGGAAAAACCCAACCTAATAAGATCTCATTAGCATTGGCCAAAACCTTGGCCAATTCAGCCAAGTGAGCCTTCACATCTCACCTCCAGACCTACATTACAATGAAGTCCTTCTAGCCTTTTACAAGCTCTATTACATATAATACCATGGGCAGAATACTATGGGTGCACAATACCATGTGCCCCAAAACCATCACTTGTTTAACCTGGTCAACTTGGACTCTATCCCGAGTCAAGTTTATCTAACAGAAATTATAAATTATTTTTGCATGTCTTGCTTCATGGGTTTCATGAGCAAGAGGTTTTATTTGTTAGTGGCTCCTGTTGAGAGCTTTAGGATTTATCATTAAGTCAAAGAGTCAAGGTCATGTATAAAGAGCTCTTCTTAAGCATATGTAAAATGTATATGAGCCTATGTCTATGTTTAAATAGCCCTCCAAAAAGACAAGCATAATCCTCTTGATGTCGGCTTGCAAGATGAATTAAATAACAACTTATGTCGGCTCACTTAAAATGACACATCTATTCGGATTGTAATGTCGGCCTAATATATGGACGAACAACTACATATAAGAGGCTATGCTCATCGCAGAAATACAATGAAGTAACTTCGCATCACTCTGAGATTTCGGTGAACAGAAAAGGTGCAAATTCTTTGTTTCGGTGATCCATTGCTATGGAAGAGTTTGGATGTCAAGCTACAACACAAAAAGATCAGATAAAAAGCTCAGACTAGGGTACAACAGTCAAGGAATTCAGATGTCACTGTAATTTCAGGAGAACAGAAGCAGGTAGGAAAATGACCATGTCAGAGATAAAGCTTCGGTGTACTAACTAGGAATCATAGTCCAATGGAAATACTATAGTTCGGTGGTATTAAGAAAATTCAGAATCCTCTGCAATCACAGTGACAACGAGAATATTTGTGCTACACAGTTTGGACAAGTATAGATATATATTACAGTTTGGTGCTAAAAAGAAACTACAGTTCGGTAATCTGAACATTGAGCTTTGGTGCTATCTAAAGAAGAACTTAGTACCATCACAAAAGTGAGGTCTCGGTCATATGACAGTGAGGAGGTCTCACAAAAGGAGATCATGATTTGAAGACAATGATAAGATTTCGATGGTGACAATGTCTCGTTGCTCAGAAGGTCGAAGAGGAAGAGGAACCAAGAAGAAGGTTGACTGTTAAAGAGGACGTCTGTCTTAGTCTTGGAGTGACTATTAGGTCAAGGGTCTTGGTCTTGGTATTCATCAATTGGAATCTCTATAAGAAGGATTTGTGTGGGTTTTCCTCTCAAAGAGAGAGAGGTTTTGGCTTTGGCTCATGCTTACATGTTGTGTCTCTTGTCTATTTATGTCAATGTTTTAAAACTCTAACTCAGGTTCGGAAACGGCCGAGCGTCGGCTCCGACTCCGACTTGGAATCGACTTGCCTAGTTTGATTTCAATGACTCGGTCGTTGTAAAAAATACATTAAATATTAATTGTTTTTATGGAAAAACATAATTTTAAAGATTTTCATTCATGTTTCCATACACAAAGCATTAGAATATAGAGAGAAGACAACATATGATTAAAGTAAGCTCATGAATATATTCATTATATCAAAATGGCACCCAGTGCACTGTCCAATACATACATGATATAGAGATCAAAACAAAAACACATAACCAAAGAGGCTCTAGATGGCCTCTACAACAAATAAATTGTAAAACATCACTAGTCACTAGTACTACTGGCTACTACTAGAGAAGCCAACATGATCTGGCTCAGACTCTGGATCAGAGTCAAATAAGGAAACCCATGGCTCCTCCTCCTCATCGCCATCTCGAACAAGAATTGTAGAGGTAGTAGCACTAGCAGGTGTAGCAGCTGCACACTGAGATAAGCGAGATATGCACTTTTGTCATGATTGAGTAGAGGAAGTGCCTGCAACTGGAGGACTTTGGGTTGGGCCTGTTACAAGTGGATCTGCATTCAACTGAACATTATGTTCAAAAACAACTTTAGCTAATGCCTTTGTTTGTAAATCCAAGTCAATATCAAAATCCTCGTTAGAATCAAACTCAGTTGGATGACTCTCCACTACCCAATCTGATGCTGGATCAATATCTTCCAACACAATGGGATCTGTGTCAGTTCTTTTGTTCAGCGATTGGTTGCGTCTTAGTCGGAGGTTGTATTGAACATAGATTAGATCATTTAACCGTTTTTGTTCCAAACGGTTTCTCTTCTTCATGTGAATCCTCTTAAAGACAGACCAATTGCTCTCACACCCAGTGGGACAACAAGTTTGACTCAAAATATAGATTGCAAACTTCTGCAATTGAGGACAATGACTGCCAAATGCCTCCCACCATTGTGCCACAAAAAACATAGTTGTGTAATAAGTTAGTTCAAGAAATTATATCCAACTTTCAAATTATAAACAATTTAACAAAATAAGAATTTGAAATGAAGTTGTTTGTGTACTTGACTCATCTGCTTCCCTTGCAATTCTTGCTAGGTTCTTGCCAAAGGTACTTGTGGCTCTGCTGAAACAAGTGATATGTCGATGTATCTCTAGATGATCACTCTCAGGGATCATGTGGTCAATGCAGTCAATCAATCCATCTCTAATCTCCTCAGTCAAAGCATCTGCCTCCAGAGATTTATAATGATACTTTGGGTTCAAAAAAAACCGACCTGCATGTATAGGGCAATGGAGTTGATTGTTCCATCTTTCATCAATGATTGCCCAAATGGGCCCATACTTAGCCACTCTATCCTTGTATGTTGCCTTTATTTTCTCCTTTGCTTGATCCATAGCCTCATAAATGAAGCCCAGAGCCAGTCTTTCCCATCCACCAACCGCAACACCTTAACCACTAGCTCAGCATCTTCACAACCTCTATTGCCTTTTTCTAAAATATTTCTTCATTAACTTCCTTTTTCACACCTTTGCCATCCTGTTTATGATAACATTGGCATTCATTCCATTCATCACTGGAAAACAACATTTGCAAGTTTCTATGTTGGGAAAGCATAGATTGCAATGTCAAAATATAAGTTGCAAATCTAGTGATGGTAGGCCTAATAATATCCTTGCCTCCTATGTGTTTCTTCATCAGGCTCAAAATCCATGAGTGATTGTAGATATATTTTGTTATGCTTTTGGCACGCTCTACAGTGTTCTTGACCCAATCTATTTGACCAATATCCTCAAACACGAGGTCTATGCAATGTGTAGCACATGGGGTCCAAAAGATGGTTTTGTGTTTTTCCTCTAACATTTTACCAGCAAGAACATAGTTAGAGGCATTATATGTGATGATTTGAACAACATTAGCCATCCCCACCTCTTCAACAACTTCATCCAAAAGCTGAAACAACAAGTGTGCATCATTTACCCTATCAAATGCATCAACTGATTTTGGAAACATGGTTCCTTGTGGGCAAAAGATAAGAAAGTTTATGATGGTACATTTTTTTGATTAGTCCATCCATCTGAGATGATGGTACATCCTGTTTTTGCCCATGAGCTTTTGAAATCTTTCAAATATTCATCAATGGAGGAAACTTATTTTGCAAAAGAGATCCCCTTAACTCATGCATACTAGGGCCTTTGAAGCCCTTTCTAGCAACAAATATGGCATCAAACATAAGTTCATAATATGGTGAACAAGAAGCATTGAAGGGGATATTAGAATCATACCACCATCTAGCTATGTAATCACAGGTAGTCTTTCTCAATTCTTTCTTTCAATGGTCATCTAAAGTAGGCTGCATATGACTTCTACTAGCTTGAGGACCATGTGCATTTGATGGAGAGGAGGGCGTGAAATAACTTTTGATATCACCCCTCTTTTTCATTTCACCCTTACCTTTTTCTTGCATAGACTCCAAATAGGGAGGAACATAGTGAAAGGGGTTGGATGTATTAGTGCAAGGGATAGATGAAGAGCCCTCATAATCAAAATTGGGGTTGGCAGCCATCATTTGTTGTATACTCCTCTTCCTTCCAATTTCAGCCTCTATTTCTTTTTGCCTAGCTTTTTCTTGTTCAAATTTCTCAAAGTTATTTAGCAACTCCTTCCTAATCTCTCAATTTGTTTTGATGGTGCTTCACATGGAGTAATTTGACCTCTAATTCCAGCCAAGTGTTGTTTCAACCTATGAATGCCCTCTCCACCCTCAATTTTTCTATGAAAAAATTTGCAATGCATTTGATTACCAATCATTTCAGCATATGCCCAAGCAGCATCTTTCACTCTAGGAGCTATTTTTGGACTTGGAAGTGAAACGAAAAAATCTGAAAATGAAAACAAAAAAAATAACATTGCTTCAATGTTCATTTCTTTTACAAAAAGGACTCTTTTCAATTTTCAGATTTGCACAAAAAAAAAACAAGCAAAACTAGAGTTTAGAAGTAAAAAAGAAATACCTCTAGGCACAAATCACCTCCTCAATGCTGCTCCAACAAAAAAAAAATCCTCAATGTTGCTCCAATGGCTGCCCAAGAGGCTCCTCACTATTACTCCAATGATTGCCCAGAACTCCTCACTACTGCTCCAAAAGCAAACTCCACAACTCTTCACAAACTCCTCACAAATTCTCACGCAAATGAAATGAGATAGCTATGAGGAAATGTGAGGGTATTGGGAAGCTTTTATAGGTTTATGAGAGGTAAATGGACCTCAAAAAAACCTAAAACCCAATTAGAATGCAGTGAAGGGTCCATTTCCCTGCCCAAAAATTTATGTTGGGCGTGCGTGGGCGTCACTGGCTGAATTGACCCGTTTAGCATTGGCTTGGCCAAGTCGGCTGGTTTGTTGCCGAACCGGCCAGGTCGGTGACCGGTTCGGTAACAAACCGACCGTCGGTTCGTTTTCTCTACCGAGCCAGACCAGCGAGGGATCTAGCTCGGAGTCGGCTTGGCTGTTTTTTAAAATATTGATTTATGTTCATGCATTGGTTA
Source organism: Pinus taeda (assembly GCA_000404065.3). Taxonomy (NCBI): domain Eukaryota; kingdom Viridiplantae; phylum Streptophyta; class Pinopsida; order Pinales; family Pinaceae; genus Pinus; species Pinus taeda. The sequence goes on along the minus strand of APFE031567592.1, from coordinate 210,712 downwards.
CTATTTGATCAAGAAGAACACTAATAATCTAACATGAAGAAGGTACTAATCTAAAGAAGTAAAAGGCATTCGCAAGCAGTTACTAATGAAAGAGAAATCATCTAACACTAATGCCCTAGATTTCGCAATAGGTTTTTAGGTTGGATACCAAACTGTGCTTTAAAAAGCATAAGCATTTGATGAATTATGGGATTACTTTTAACCTGACCAGAAAAAAATTGGCAGTTTTTCTTTAGTTTAGTTTTTGGAGATAATGTTATTGTTATTTAAATCTTTTTAGGTTTCCTGAACTGTGGCACAAACATGTGCCATAAACTTAAAAAATTATATTTCTAGACCTTATCAAGCATTTTGGAGTTTTAAGATCCCAGTTCGGCTATGTATACACGATTATTCTGAGAATCAGATATATAGTTTGAGTTAATGACATTGTTCTCTAAAAATTAAATTAACAAAAAGAAAGCCATCAATTGTAGTTTTAAGATCCCAGTTCGGCTATGTATACACGATTATTCTGAGAATCAGATTTATAGTTTGAGTTAATGACATTGTACTCTAAAAATTAAATTAACAAAAAGAAAGCCATCAATTGTTGGAGAGCTAGGAAAACCAGACATTGGAATAAGTACAAATGGAAATAAAATAAAATAATATAAGTTATCAATTAATTAAATTATGGTTTAAAATAAATAGGACATTTAATATTGTACAGATGTCATTTTAACTTTTTTTTTTTGTGCAATTTATATTTTATGTATTATATTTTTGTCTCAAAATAAAACATAATAATTATCTATTCAATAATTTAGACCAATCAAAAAATAGGATTTTGAATTTCAAAAATTCTAAAAAATAATTTTGATTCCAAGAAAATTCATTTTAATATAATAATTTGTGACCAACTTTATAAATAAATTTGAAAATAAAAAAAGTCAAAATTCGTTCACAAAAAACTGATTACACTATAAACCTCCCTGTCCGCAGGTATAAAAATCAAAGCTATAGGGGTACTATATCGGTAAATGGGAAATTAGAAGAATTGAATCCTTACACACAAAGGAGAGAGGATTTTATTCACACAAACACATGTTATTAACCTTTTGTCGTTGTTTTAAAAGTCATTATTGTGAAACGAGGACTCATTCAGATTTACAAGAACGTTGGCATACTAGATAATTTAATAAGAATGAGAAATGTTGTTGAAATATTAAATTTATTGTATAAAATACTATATTTGAATAGTATAATAAAGTTGATAAAATATATATAAAATGATAAGTTTGAAATTTTTGTGTTTTTTCTTTTTCTGGAACTAAAGTACTTCATATTCATATTAAAATAGGAGATTTACATTGATAGCTTGAACCTCAAGTTCATATAAGCCAAAATCACCAGCTTCACCAACAACAAGATCTTAGAGCCACAAAAACACCATTACAACAATAACGGAGTTTTATTTAAATAACAACTAAAGATTTGCATTATGAGTTTTGGCCTCTCATAAAATGAAACAATTCCAGAGAATGACTGCGTATAAACTGAGAATGAATGCGATTCAGTAATATCTGCCTTGAAAACAAGAAGAAACGAGAGCCCCGAACCCAAAGAAGAGCATTCTTTCACAGAGGGAAACATTAGTAAACTGATCCATAGACTTCCAGAGTGTCCTTTACACACAACCATGCCTTCCATCCAGCATGAAAAAAGTAACCACTTACTCAGAGGCAAACATACCCATCCATCCCAAAACAAGCCAAGCTGAAAGCATATATTGAAACAAGCTTCAATTGGCAAAATACAAGTTACAGGTGTTGGAATTGTAACTAGGTCCAGTTTTCATAATTGTCATTGTATCAATATGTATTTTATATAAAAACAAAAGAATAAAAATTTATTATTTTCTACCATGTTTTTCATGACCTTTGTAAAAGAAGCAAATTTGAATTTTTGAAAAGATGACCCTCCAATTTTACAAGTTGGCCCTCCAGAAAGACGAGTGGGCCTGCCCAAACGACATGTCCCTTCACATGAACGAATATATTGGCATCTATTCTCCATCTTTTGGCAACCAATCCAGTTTCGTGGTTTCTTTGAGACTTTTAACCTGGACGTGCCATAGGCACTCCCTTAACAGTTCGCTAGCATCTTTCTCAAATATGTTTTTCAATGCAGTTAAATTTACGTTCACGACACATCATTCTAAAATATCGTCCCTGGATGAGAGCATAATTCTAAATCGTCCCTTGATGAGAACATGAATTAATAAATGGATATTGACTATTTCTAAATTATGGTCCCTTGATGAGAACATGAATTAGTAAATGGATATTCACTATTTAAGTAAAACTTAAAATGTTCAGTTGAAGATAAACGGTTAAAGATGCAACATATCGATTTGCTTTAAAAAAATAGATGATCAAGAGTACTGTTATTAATGTTAGTATTTTCTAACATTTTTCAGGATAACGTCGTTGTGTTTGTAGGTTCCATATTTTGCAGCATCTTTTGGTGTTATTTATGTACTTGTCAAGCCATGTGTGAGTATTAGAATTCAATTTCTTCTTTAGTTATGTCATTTACTGATTATTATCTGTATAGAACCGCAAACAATCTACAGGAAGTTGGCCTGAAAATAATACTTTGTGTACAGACTTATGCAATTGTCTCCAAAGCAGCAAGTGCTGATGATCAGGTTCTCTCTCCTTGCTCTCACTCACACTTGTGCGTCAAGTTCTCTCCTGAATTTGTATATCTTCTTTCTCTCAATGTCTTTCTAGCCCCACAAAAAATTTAAAAAGAAAATGGAAAAGATGAATTAAACACTATACCTTATCTCCTCAGAAGTCGGAGGATGCAGACATACCAGTTTGTGCTTAAGCATAGACCAATGTTCCTTTATACCATGTTTGATTTGTTCCAATTGTTAGCTATATAAGACTGTTGAGCCAGGATCTCAATTCAATAGACCCACTGCAGTTTCAAAAACAACATGCCTGAATGCCAAAGGTGGAGGGAACCAGCTAGCAGGAACATTGATCTGCATAACCTTGTTGATAACTTGATATTGAACATGCCTTGTTTTCCTTTTGTATTTTATTTAACATCGTTCAATGGACAACCTGGAATTATTTTATTTTTAAGCTTCAAAATTAAAATCTCAAGACTTTGAACTGCATTATTATTTTTGAGAGGAATGAAAAAATTATTTACAAATTAAATCTTGAGATACTGAACTGCTTTACAGCGTCTTGCATTACTATTTTTGAGAGGAATGACTTATAGCAAAAATATTTACAAGTTAAATCTTCAGATGCTGAACTTCTTTACTACATTTGAGAGGAATGATTTATACTAATTTTATAGCCAACTTGCACATACTCTGATGTTTATTGAGTAAAATCAAATTGCTCTCACTGCAAGAAAATGATTATTTTTCTGGTTTGGTCGGTTGGACAAAAAGTGAGGTAGGGAACAGTAAATTTCTAGAAAATGAAAAACTCTACGAATTGTAAAGGAAGACAAAGGGATAATTTATGAGAACTACTTTCTTTTTAGTACTTCATATTTGTCTAAGAGAAAAGCGAAGTTTAGCTGGATAGCCAACTTTACTCCCATGTTTTAGTGAGTTCATACTCTGAAGGACGTCTGGACGTCTGGGGCATGTGAGCTCCCTAGTAGATTCTTTGACCTAATCTTAGCATTAATTTAATTTTTAAACTCTTCATTGCCTATTGAAAGTGATTCTTGAACACAGTGTTACTTGGGAGCGGGAGGGAAAGCCGGGAGCGGGAGCGACATTTTCAGAAGCTCCAAGTTTGGGAGTGAATCCCAGAGCAGTTTTTTATATAATATATATATTTTTTATATTTTGATAAATTTTGTCAACAAAAACATGTAGAATGATGAATTAGATATAAAAAACATAAAAAAAACATAGATTGAACCATATAACAACAATCATCTAGAAGTTATAATGTTCATCAACCATGTCCACAACATATTGAGTCTCATGATTCATCAATCTTAAAGTTTCAAGCTTTCAAAATTCAATATATAACATTTATCATCATTGATCACCAAAGTTGTACTTGTAAGCTAAGTGTAACCATTAAACAAATAGTATCTAACATGAAATGAAATGTTATAAAATGAAATGAAATGAAACAACTTTCAACTTTCATGAAGCATCATATTCATAATTCATAACTAATGAGTTATAATTGCCAACTTCAAACTTAAATTGTCACATATTGTTTAAAAAAATATCATAATAAATATGAAAGAGTCAATAGTTATAAAAACTACTAGAAACTAGAAAAGACAAGTAAATCTATTATCTATCGCTTATGCTTGGGCCTCTTGCCACCACGAGAAATGTCTAATTTTTTAGTCTTGTGAAAATCAGGATCTTTGTCATTAATATCACCCTCTAAGCATTAATATCTATTATCTAGAGGTATCTTTGTCATTACCTCTGTATCTGTACAGGGATCGTTGTCATTAATATCACCCTCTAAGCATTAACATAAGATAGAAAAAACATAGCATGTCAAGTCAAGATTTTGTTTGAGTGATGCGTACATTTTTAGGAGGGTCATGATATAGGAGTTCGACAACTAATGTCACTGACATCAAGGTACATATAGGGATTGGTGCTCTTGATTAAATACTGGTTCCATACCCTAATACGTGACAAACATGACAAAATTCAATAGAAACATTGCAATCCCCCAATCCCGAAATCTTGAAAAACTGATAAGTCTACTGGATTTTGAATGAAATCTAAAATTCTACTTTCTCCATATGAAATCCAATGAGGTCGGAACCACTTTCAAACATCCTGAGTCATTTCATGGTAATGTTAAAAATTTAAGTAAAATGATGAAAATGAAGGTTAAGGATGAAAATGAAGATTAAAGAGGGTGGGGCACTCCACCACAACTCTGCTTCAACAATTATTTATCTTGCAGCGGCCTTCAATATACTTTTATTAATTCCCGCAGTGAACGCCAATTGATTCTACTCCAAAATTCCTTGAATTTTCTAAAAATATCCTTAAGAAAATGACATGAAACGATAGATTTGAATCCACCATTCACAACCAAGTTATGAAAAGCACATACTTAGTAATGTTGATTGCTGACAAATGATAATTGTTGTGATCATGTTGTACTTGTTACTCTACCATCTCTTCTAGTCGGCTAGCCTATAGCCTGTGACAATGATTAGTAGCCAACGATAATGTGCCATTCATGTCTCCACCACTTGCATCATTCATATGTTGCCTCACCCATTTGGCAAGAGCACACGTAAGGAGGGCTTCTGATCAAAAGGTAATTTATTTGTTTTGCACTTGGGTGCGCATGTTTGTTTGTATTTTGGACATTTGGCATGGACTATGGGGTAACTTGGAAGGAAGAGGGGTTTTGACTGTCATCTTGTTCCCTCGCCTTAAATGGGTGTTAATCTTTCATTCTAGTCCAGTGGGACCTCCCTTAATGGCCCAATGGGTATAGGAAGGGCACTACTTAGGAAACCTCGATTGAGATAGCATAGTCACATTTCTCCTTATTCCATACTTACCACTATCCATCTTACATTACGAGCCCCATATTCCACCTCCCTTCTCAGAGTTCAACTGACCATTGGTTCTCTAGGACTTGGCACCATACATCCTTACACTTGGGTGGGGCCCAGAACTTGGCCCTGACAAGTTGATGCAACTAAAAGAAAAAGCATATGATGGCCACAACAAAAAACAAAAGAAGATCAAAATGCAAAAGATGGTCGGGACATACACATTAGCACGTGGCCAAAAGTCTAACATGAGCTCTACCTCACTCATTATGGTCATCACTTGGTTCGTGAGCACACATTGCTCTTCATATTATGAGAAGGAACGCTTGCATGTCTTAACCCCTGGTGGGCAATGAGTTGTCTCACTACTAAGGGGTAATAACTATTATACATCTTATAAAGCAAGCTCTAGCCCTATGAGCTACTAGCAATAATACAAAGAAAAATAAAGAAAAAGTAAAAAAACACACAAGAGGGGTGTAAAAACAAAGGCCAAGTTAGCAACTCATGCATCCACGATTGGTCCCTCCCCACATCTATACACTCAAGATGCAGAACCCATCATAGTTGGTCCCTTTGACCATGACACTTGACCAAGAAGTACTTTCCCCTTTGTTCCATCATTATTCACTTAACACCTATCAATTGAAGGTTGGGCTAAGGACATGTCATTTCCCCTTGACGGGTTGGAAACACCTAATAGGGTGGTCTATTAACCTCTCCTACCTAGGGAGGTAACACCATTGTGAGTTCAAAGCCTTAACTTTGGAAGGGAAGCCTTATTTGAAGTGTCAAATTGCTCAATACTTTCAAAATTGGTTCACTTAGATCCAAAAACGATTAAATGTACCTATTGATGTAGTCGCTAGCACTAGATATTGTCAGGGGGTTTCACAACCATGGCTTGGGAAACTTAACTAGGGCCCAAGTCTTTTAGAGGAACATATTGACACCCAAAGGTGGAGCGTTGAGAGCCATGGTACTCCAAGCAGTGGTAGAGGATCATACATATCCATGGGCACATCCAACACCCACAGTGTTCCAACACTTTTCCCTATATTGATGACTTTTATGGGATGATGCACCTGGACCCAGCATGCCCCCCAGCCAGCTTAGTACTTCATGAGGGGATGGTTGTTGATCTAGGGCCCAGAGGAGGATGGTCTCACACCTTGAGACATGGGAGGGCTAGCACCACCTTGAGAGACCCCAATGTTGGAGCAGAGACAAGAATTTTGACCACCTGGAGACCCATGAGACCACTTTTGTGCCGCAAAATGAAAATTGGGGTCCACAGAAGAGCATTGACAAAGACCTAAGGGCCAACACTTAGGAGCTGATTTTAGAGGGCTTCTACTCACATCTTGGCACCAAGAAGCCTCAACGCTAGTCCTAGAATGGTTCACGCATGCATAATGTCACCATTCTCTCTCTTATGGCTCACAGGTGTGGGAAAGAGTTATGTTGTATCATTGGCTACTAGGTCAGCTTGTGAACTAGCTTGTGATTCACAAATTAATTTATGATTGTTATGGGCATTAGGCTAAAATAGACTTTATCTTCTCATATAAATAGAGGAGAGATGATTTGTATCATATCATCATCTCACACTTGAGAATTTCGACCTACTTGAGTAATTCAACCCTCTTTTCTTAGGAGAAATTGGATCTATTTATGCATTTTGACAATTGGAGCTAAAACGTTTGTCTTTGGAGCTATTCTTTGGACCAATGGATGGAATGTTTTGTGTATTATCTTGTAAGTGTACTTGTTGAATATTTACTTTTCTACATGTGTAATGTATGGAATATTGTTGATTATATGTTATGTTAATTGTGCTCTAATTTGTTGAATACATATTGAATGTTGTCTAGATGATCTATTGCATGCATTACTCATACATAATATGTGAATCGAATGTCCCAGTTGTAAACTTTGATTAAGCTCTTCAATGAAATGTCCATTTTCCATTGCATAGATAATTGTTTGAAGTCTTGTTGATAGGGCATCAAGATTTCGGCCTCCTTAGAAAACCTTTGGCTGACCTAACGCATCATAGACTCCATAATCCCAAGGAGTAAGGCACTAGCCTACTTTGTTGGTGATCTTTTCTCATCCATAAATTCTTCTAATTTTGGCCTCTTCAAAAATAAGCTCATAAAACTAGGGCCTAGTGTGAATCCCTACAAAAATAATATTTTGAAGATTGGAGAGCCTAAACATCAAGAGGAGGGTATTTGCCATAAAAACTCTCCTTTTGATGGGCATCCACTTCAATCTTATCCATAAATTTCTTTGCCCAAGTTTACAGCCCTAGGATAAAACCCTAGTTTGCGTTGCTTCAACTTAGAGGCTTATTTGAGGGTTTCATGCACCATCTTTTCACTAAAAATCATCGCTGGAAACCTTTTCCTTGCATCTTGGCCCTGGTTTGCTCCAACACTCAACCAAGTAATTGAACCTTAGGTCATAGATTGCCCTCTCTATGTCTCTATATAAAAAGTGAGTTGCGCCGTTGGTGAGTATTTCTTGTAGGGTGTTTATTTGTGTCACCTTGTAGCCTAGACTCTTAATATCTATCTTAGGTGGCCTTCAGAGAAAATTTGTAAAGAGCAGAGGGTTTTGGTTGTGGTGATAGTGGGCCAACACCCAATTGTTTCCATTTGATCTAGTTTTAGCTTTGTAGGGTACCCCTCTCCAAAGCCTGCTAGAGTGTGTGGCAACATGTCTTAAAGAAACATAATGGTGAGTCTAGCTAGATTTTGTGGCAACATGCCTTAAAGAAACATAACGGTGACTCTAGATGAAGATAAAAATGTAATCTGCGAAGCCCAATAAAGCCTTAGTGAAAAACAAGGTCGTTCTAGTTTCAAAAAAGGGAAAATAAAATAAAACATGAAAAAGTAACTCCTAGAGGACCTCAAACGGAAATTAAGTTTGTTAAAGGATAAAAATTATAAGACATAAGAAGAATGAAAATTCACTCAATCAAATAAATTTGCATGAGTCTATGAAAATATGAAACAGATTCACAAAATGTATCCTCCTAATACACTTAAAACATTATTCATTCAAATCTTAGTAGAAAGTCTAAAATGGTAATGAAATCCAAAATTTGACCGCTAAAATAGCTTTATCTTCCAATGACAAAATTTGCCTCGTTAAAATGACAACGAATTGTCTCAAAACAAAAGTAAATTAAAGGATAAAAAAAAAATAGAATATATATGTAGGTGGGCTAGAAATGAAAGTTGAAAGGCTTAATAAAGATAAAAGGAAGTGCCATGCCATCACGCCAATTACCTGACAGATTGGAAATGACGCAGAAACAAACATTAAGGTCAATGAACATGGATGGCTGCCTCGCCTTTGTCCAACTTTATATGTATGCACAAAGATATCAAAGAGCCGATAATACGATAAAACGAGGGAGAGTTCCTTACAGGAAGCGTAATTATTGCGACTAACCTAACTTGCCAAGATATGAATGGCCATGTCCAAAAAGAGCTTCCATGTCTCGTAACTTAACAAGATCCAGGGGAGATGCATGGAGATAATTTGCTGAGCGTAAAAAACAAGAATCGTTTCGTGACAATTATTTTCATTTCGCATATATCTCAACATGTAAAAGTAGGAACCGGGAATCACTTTGCAGGAACTAAAAAACGTACTTAGTAATAATTGGAATGACCTGATGAAAAATATGGAATTTAAAAATATAAAATGAAATATAATTTTTTTTTTTAGAATTAAATTAAATATAAATTAATGATAAATATTAAATAGTTATTCATATATATGAAATTGGTAATATATAATGTATATAAATTTGAATTTCTTATAAATTTAAATTAGTCTAGATTCATTTTAACTCGGAATCTAGGTTAGTTAAATTTTGGCTATATTTCACATGAATACTATGTGTCAATATTATGAGTTTTCAATAACATGGGTGGTTCTCAATACCACAGGCCAATAGGGTTGGCTATTTTAATTTTTTAATTTTTGTTATTATTTTATTTTTAAAAGGTGAACATTACATTATATTAATCTTTTTATTTTTTTATTTTTATTTTTATGTAATTTAATTTTGTTAAAATGTTAAACATTACATTACAACATCTCTCCCATATTTCGCTGAGCACGTTAGCGCAATAAAGAATTAATTTTTTTAGTGGGTATTTTTTATCATTTAATTTCATGTTATGTATTAAGAAATTTGATTTATTTATACTTGATAAATGAAGATTTAATATAAATCTAAATCAAGTTATTTTTTTAAATGTTGTCAATGTATGTGTAATTATTCATTTTTATATTTTAATATAACATTATGGGACAACATCTATCTTATATCAGTTGTCCCCCAGAGTTCATTTGGCAAGCCCATGAAATTGTAAAGTAAATGTGAGTATAAGGTCCTATGTTCAAATCTTTGGTTGCTTACCCATGGTTCCATGTTGGAGGGCCCAGTTGTGCACTTAAGGGTTATAGTGGTAGCAGTTGGAATCGACCCCATGTGAGGGAAGTACAAGACCAGCTCAATTGTAAATTCCTCTCAACATTAAATAAAAAATAAATAAAATCTCAACTCTCCCATATTGGATTGTAAAGCAACTCACTACTTTCAATGCAAGTAGAGAAAATAGTACTTTTTCGTGGTTGATCAAGGTTCAATTCTTAGTATGGTGTTTTGGATGCCTTAAAGTAACCATGAAATAATTGGAAGTAGTGATTGAACATATGAAGCTTATATGGAACTATCCTTGCACACATATGTGAACATGAAAACTTTTTCAAATTCTTGCTCCTTAAAAGAACCATAAGAGTAATAAGAAGTAATAGTTATTAAATGTGTAAAGCTTTCCTTACACGACCAACAAAGTCACCAAGGTGACCATCACTTCTTGGTGCTATATATTCAAACCCTTCTTTTTAGTGCTTCCCTGACCTACGAAACTAGATTCGTTCCCTAGGCCCGACGTGTAACAACCTGCAGTTCTGGGCACATGGGTGGACAGTGCGTGCGCGCGGGTAGGCTGAACGAACAACATTCGGTTAAGCTGAATGACTGCGGTTGTGTTGATGGGCGAGCTCACGACTTGAGTATGCGATGATGTTATGCGCATATGAGAAGGGGCGAGCTGTTTATACACATGGGAGCATGTGTTAACATGTATGGAGGCCGACCTACATTGATGGAGGAGCCGACATGATAGTTGATGGCGTGTAGAGCATGGAGGACAGGTCGGCCAGGTGAGCCAACTCGCCCTGCCATGGGTATATGTTGGTGATGCGTTGAGTCATTCGAACCATCATTCGATCATCCATCGCTCAACAATCTTCGCTCTAAGGAGTTAGGGCGCAGTTCTAGTGCACAGTTCTAAGGAGGAAGGCACAGGTTATAGATGTGCCCATTCTTGGGCAGGGCTGCACAGTGACAACGCGGTTGTGGGTGAAGGTGCAGGCAGGAGTGCCCGGTGGTTGGGTGAGGGCGTGCACGGGTGTGTGGCGCCCCGTGGACGGTTGAGGCATGCGCGGGTGTGGTGCCCAGTTTGTGCGAAGGTGCCCGACGGTGAAATGGAGGAGTGCCCGGTTTGTGCGATGACTTGGCACGGGTGTCTTGGCGACTCGGGTGAGCGCCCACCCGTCGTACAAGTGTGCATGGTGACTTGATGAAGTGTTGAGATTGTGTATGGAGGTGTGTCTTGGTTGGAGGCGCCCGTGTGTGGCGACTTGGAGGCGCACCCGAGTTGGGCAAACAACACGATCGCGCGACAAGGTGAACAAAGCGTTGGTGAGTCGTGCGGCGACCATGCGAAGGTGCCGACGAGTAGGCAATTGAGTTTTGCCTTGGATTATAAATTTGGCTAAGTATGAAACTTGGGGTTTCCAAGTATACTTGTAAAGCTTTGTAAATGGTTGTATAATATATTGTTGGGCAGACTCATTGTTCAGGGAGTTGCCCCTCCCTTTATACTGTGCAATTGTGTTCATCCTTTATAATTGCTATTGATAATGAATGTGTATGGGTGTTCATTGGTATAGAGGATAAGAAATAATAATTGGTTGAGAAACACAAATTAAGTAGGAATAAGTGGTTAGGCGTAGTCCACAAACATAAGTATTGGTGAAAAGAAAGTGTTCGGTGGTGCCGCACCTCGCCAAGAGCGGTTGAAAGACTACCGTTGGCCTGGGGGCGTGACAGTTGGTATCAGAGCTGATATCGGGGTTGACGATGAAGTGTTGATCCCACTACACTATCGTGAGTTGGTATCAGAGCAGGGTTGCTCGTGACGAAGTGACAGTGGTGACAGGTACTTGCAGGTGAAAGAGGTTGCTGAACACTTCCTGATAAGTGTTGCATCAAGGACTTGGGTTGTAGGCATCTTGGTGAAGTTGTTGTATGGTCGAAACTAGATTGCAAAGAAGAAGGAGGCTATTAGCAATGGCAGCTGAATCTCAGGATGGGTCTAGTCATGGTGCGAAGGATGCTACTATGGCATTCATTGAAAAGGTGTTGGAAAGGATGGAGACCTTAGAGGCTTACTGGAATAAGAAGATGGACTTGGTCATGAAAGATCAAGAGGCCAATTCGAAGATGAAGGAAGAGCTCGAGGAACTCCGAACTCAACATGAGTACACTGATCTTATGTGTACACAATTTGAAGTAAGGGTCAAGGAGGTTGAAGAAGCAAGGGACCAGGGTCTTGTAGAGATCGTGGACTTGAAGAAATCTCTTGACGAAGCTAGAGATGAGATCGCGGTGTTGAAGAAGGCCGTGAGGCATAAATCAGGTGGAGGAGTGCCTCATGTGAAAGTCAAGGAGCTGGAATCTTTCGATGGTACAAGGAGTGCAAAGACTCTTGGCAACTTTCTATGGGACATGGAGCAATACTTGGAACGATTGGGTCTATTTGATGATGAGACAAAGGTCAAGGTAGCTGCTTAGTTCTTGACAAAGGATGCTAAGATGTGGTGGCGAAGACGGATGGATCAGATTGCCAATGGCAGTGCTGGTGACATTACTTCGTGGGATGAGATGAAGAAAGCTTTGCAGACCCATTTCAGTCCTCAAGATGAAACGTGGGAAGCAAGGATGAAGATTAAGTTCATAAAGCAGACAGGGAACCTTCAGACATATCAGCGGGAGTTTGCAAGTGCGGTTCTGGAACTTCCTGACATGGCGGAGAGGGACAACGTGTTCAATTTCATTATTGCCTTGGGCAAGCAATGAAGTGAAGAGGTAGAGGATTAGAACACTTGAAGAAGCTTTTGCCACTGTGGACAGGTTGGTGGAGCATTATGATGACACTTCTAATGATAGGAAGAAGAAGTCCGACAAGCCGAAAGAAATGAAGAAAGAGGATGCTTCGAAATCGGATGATAAGTCGAAGACGAAGAAAGCCTTGAAGTGTTGGATATGTGCTAAACCACATACGGTGAAGAATTCTCCTTCTAGACCGAAAGTGGCTGCTATAGCACAATCAAATACGAAGAATGAAGAAGCTTCTGTGGGGATGATGTAGATACTTGGTGCTGTTGCTGCTACAGAAGTGATCTCTCGGAGGGATCCTGAGAGGAATAAGTTGGAGTATGTTCGGATGATGGTTGGAGATGCTGATATACTCACTATGGTTGATAGTGGGGCCTCTCACAACTTCATGGGAGAAGATACTACAAGAAGAATTGGGCTGAAATTTGTACCGGTGAAGGCACAAATTAAGGCAGTGAATTCTCCTCTTGATGATGTTCTTGGTGTAGCTGAAAAGGTGGACACAACACTTGGTGAGTGGACAAGGAAGGTCGACTTCACTATAGTGCAGATAAATGACTATGACGCTATGCTGGGAATGGAATTCTTGAAACAGTTTGATGCTATGATTGTTCCACATTTGAAGAAGCTGTACATTTACGATGGAAGGGAAGATGTACCCATTGGTGTGCCTACCATTGGAGTGACAAGACCTGATTGTAAGTTGGCAGTGATGCAAATGGAGGACGAGAAGCGGATGGAAAATATGAGTAAGCGGTTGTCCATGGTTGAGACAAAGCTTACCGAGCAGTCATTAGTCATCAAGACTCTTTCAGATAGTATCTTGGATGTGTCAAGAAGGCTAAAAGCAGTCGAGGATGATGATGATGATGATGAGGCATATGTGAGGCCGAATGTCCGGGAGGAGCATCGGGTCACTTATCTACAGAGGATGGAGATTGAAGATCCTGACAGATGGATCGAGTTGATTAGTGAGGGTGAGCCTTCAGGCTCTACTCCCTCCACATCTTCTTAGATGGACAAGAAGATGGGGCTCATTGTTAGCTGCTCATGACAGTGAGTCCTTAAAACAGGTTGAGCAGGTATGACAGATGGTGCAGGGATGGCTTGGCATCAAGCATCATGACATGTTGCAGATGGGATGGAGTTTCCATGGACCTGAGCATGGTGAGATTCTTGGTGAGTCCAAGAAGTGGCAGAATCTGAGATAGACTGGTGAAGGCATAAGGAGGGACATTCTTATGATTTGAGCATGACAGTTGGACTGATCACCTGACTAGTTCAAGTCATCGGGGCTAGCAGTGTACCAAAGAGATGTCGACATCAGACATACGAGAAGGACAGTTCACAGGATGAGGACGAAACATGATGGAGATGGTAGTTCTACATATGTTGCAGGGATGTTTGCAACTTTGCAGTATGTGGAGGAGTTGACATCATGGAACGAAGATGAGATAGACATTGTTGATGATCTTGGTGGATGGCTACCAGGACGGTATGTTGTCAAGGACGACAACGAGCGCAGGTGGACAGTGCGTGCACGCGGGTAGGCTGAACGAATAACGTTCGGTTGAGCTGAACGACTGCGGTTGTGTTGATGGGCTAGCTCACGACTTGAGTATGCGATGATGTTATGTGCATATGAGAAGGGGGCGAGATGTTTATACACATGGGAACATGTGTTAACATGTATGGAGGCCGACCTACATTGATGGAGGAGCCGACATGATAGTTGATGGCGTGTAGAGCATGGAGGACGGGTCGGCCGGGTGAGCCAACTCACCTTTCCATGGGTATATGTTGGTGATGCATTGAGTCATTCGAACCATCATTTGATCATCCATCGCTCAACAATCTTCGCTCTAAGGAGTTAAGGTGCAGTTCTAGTGCGCAGTTCTAAGGAGGAAGGCGCAGGTTATAGATGCGCCCATTCTTGGGTAGGGCTACACGGTGACAACGCGGTTGTGGGTGAAGGTGCGAGCAGGAGTGCCCGGTGGTTGGGTGAGGGCGTGTACGGGTGTGTGGCCCCCGACGGACGGTTGAGGTGTGCATGGGTGTGGCGCTCGGTTTGTGCGAAGGTGCCCGACGGTGAAATAGAGGAGCGCCTGGTTTGTGCGATGACTTGGCACAGGTGTCTTGGCGACTCGGGTGAGCGCCTGCTCGTCGTACAAGTGTGCACGATGACTTGGTGAAGTGTTGAGATTGTGGACGGAGGTGTGTTTCGGTTGGAGGCGCCCGTGTGTGGCGACTTGGAGGTGCGCCCAAGTTGGGAAAACAACACGATCGTGCGACAAGGTGAACGAAGCGTTGGTGAGTTGTGCAACGACCGTGTGGAGGTGCCGACGAGTAGGCAACTGTGTTGGCATTATGTTTTTGGTATGGTTATATGTTACAGATGTTGTACTTGATGGAAACACCCATGGCATGGATCTCAATATGATGAGAATTAAGAAGTACGCAGGAGAAAATTTCACGGAATTTTATGTAGAGAAAAGTTTATAAAAGTTTATTTCATGTGGAGAAAAGTTCACGGAATTTTATGCAGAGAAAAGTTTATTCCATGTGGGAAAACTTACCTTTGGTCCATGGTAGTTAGTCCTGGACATTTGAACCTTATGTTTTTGGACCCATGGCATCCACAGACGTGTTGATCCCTAGTAGTTTTGAGTTGGATGGTATTGTGTTATTATGGTTTTGGCCCGTGGTATTGGTCCATGATTGAGGAAGAGCTTGCCTATATAAAGCAAAGGAGATCATTTGGCTTGGGTATGCTTTTGGGTTGAATATCTTAAGATCTGAAATATTGGGTTATTGTTTCGAAAGCTCGATCTATATGAAAGTGAAGTGGAAAGCGAATCTGTGAAGGGTGATTTCTCGAGCGCTGCAGCTGCGGAAGCGTAGGAGGCGCCGCAGGAGACGCCACAAGAGGCGCCGCAGGAGGTGCCGCAGGAGACGCCGCAGGAGGCGCCACATGAGACGCCACAGAAGGTGCTCTGGGTTTAGTTTTCTGTTATTGTGGATCTGGTTATCTGGGTGACTTACTGGTACTTGATGATCATTTGATATTTATGGATCTAGTTTGAAAATTTATGAAAAGT